>SNQJ01S0001299.1:757827-781521 GCA_010110895.2 Picea sitchensis | reverse complement strand
GTAGCCTCTATATTGCACTTCCTTTGTTCAGTTGCCTGCAAACAAGACCCGGACCTCCGCGATATAGAAATTTACTTCCGCACTCCCACATCAAACCATATTCCGTGATACACAGTTTGCACACGAAATTTTTGAGGACTGCAATTGCGGATTCCTGAACAGGCGGAGTGCATTTTCAGTGTTCCTTGACCTCCAAATAGCCCCCGACTTCCGCGATATACAAATTGCCTTCTGGATGCCTGCATCGGCCCCTTTTCGATCTTATACACTATGCACTCAAAAGTTTCGATCAATACAATTTGACCGTCGTGGCCTCATGTCTCCTCGGGAACCCTTGTCAGCCTATTTTGAAGCCCGTCCGTCCTCTTTCCACAACCATTTCTTGCAATCTCTTCCGCAAATCATCGTGTTGGCCTATTTAGACAATTTCAGTTTCCTAGTCGCTGTTTTCTATGCCTGCCACCTTCGCACTTCTTTCCAAGTATATGGAATTAGTATATAGCTTCTCCAGAAATATGCAAAAAATATCAACATCCATCTTCTATACTTAACAAAATTCTCATTTCTCTTTTCCCTGTACTTTATCTTTCTCGTCACTTGGTCGTTTTTTCTGAAAATGTCTAGTTGTGTGGGTTGGCGGACTTGTAGGTTCACATTTGCACTTGTGCTTTTATATCGCGACTTCGACCGCCCGCTTCCCCATTCCATGTCCAGTCACTTCTCCCATTGCGGATTCCCTGGTAGGTGGGCTCTAGATTGCACTTCTATTGTTCTGCGACCTGCAAATAGTACCTTGACTTCCGCGATATACAAATTTACAACCGGACTCACATCACACCGTCTTCTCTATAACAGTCTACCTATCATGCCCTCTTCGGTGGTACACATTTTTCACTGAAAACTTCTGACACATACAATTTGACCGTCGGGTCTGAATGTCTCCTTTGGAACTATTGTCACCCCATTTAGAACCCCGTCCGTCCACTTTCCATACTCGACCATTTCTTCGAATTTATTTCGTGGATCGTCGGGTTGGCGAGTTCAAGAAATATCCAATTCCTAATAATTGTTTCATGTGCCCGCACCCTTTGCAATTACCAATTGGCAATTATATATAAGTTATTATTCCTAAGTATTCACTTAGCAAGCATTAATGTTAAACCAAGATTTGAGGAGATCTCCCATTAATACACATAAAACCAAAATTTTCGGATGGTTGTATTATCCCTTCTGTGTGTTTATTTCAAACATCATGGAATGTCATTTGCACGTCGTTGGGTTGGTCAGTCCACGAAATATTCAATCCTCGATTCTAAAAATGAGTCTGACCCTTCGTTTCCCTATTCCATACTTAGCCACTTTCCCAGAATTCCTCAAACATACAAAACCATCGCTAAACTGCCCCATCATACTCTCTTCCTTTATACACGTATTGCAGTAAAAAAATCTGATACATAAAATTTGACCATCAGGCAATCACCTCTCCTGAGTATCCCCGTAACCCTATTTTGAATCTTTTCCAACCATTTTTCAGACCTTGCCATTCGTTCCTTGTTCTTCCCCATCTCTGTGACCTTCACACTTATTTCTAATAAAAAATTGTTTATATATATATATATATATATATATCGTTTCTAAATATGCAATTAGTGACATTCAATTCTAACATCTCATCGTGTAGGAACCGTGTAGATTTTCATTGATGGGCGAAAGGCTTGAGGAGATCTCATATTAATACGCATTAAACCAAGATTTGTGGAGCGTTATATTATTCCTTCTAAGTGTTAATTTAAAAATCATGAAATGTCCCTCGCACCTCGTTGGGTTGGCACGTTCTCGAAACCTCCAACCCTTAATTGATCTTTGTTGTACCTGCCACCTTCACACTTCTAAATATGCAATAAATAAGCTTTACTACTAACAATTCACCATACAACACCCATAGAGATTGTCATTAATCAGCGAAAGGCTCGAGGAGCTTTACCATTGATTAGCATTGAACCAACATTTGCAGAGACTAATATTATCGCCTCCATTTCAATCATCGTCTGTAGAAAACGAACATTCTCATAAACCTATGGCATCAACTCGACAACAGTTCTATGGAGATACAATGAACAACTTCGGGTGCGAGGACCAGGGCTTCTAGTGGTCCAGGGCATATTCTTATTACTCATCTCCTGCTACCCAGAACAGAGTAATTTGGACCTCTAGGATTGCTCGTGTAGGATGTGTCCCGGAAGTTTTTGATTGTAAGGAGTTGGTCTCTTGGTGCACCGATAAATTTATCCCAATCCAAAGAATTATTCCACCGCGGGACCGCTCTTTTGTTTCTTTGTTGCCTGAGGTCTTCCGTCAGATGTTAATATTGTTGGAACCAACATTGACGTTCAAAGGAGAAGATTCCAAGCAGTTCCTAAGAAAGCATAATAACGGGTTGGACCTCTTGCTCGAGTTCTTGGAAGACCCAATGGTAGTTCCTGAAGATATCACAAGCTTCCAGGTTAGTTCATTTAGAAATCCATACCGGGAAATTGCCTGGTTGTTTACAAGAATAACGGGACACGACTCCACAACAACTGTTTCCCGAATGGCTCTTTATATTTTGTATTTCACAGTGAATGAACAAACCATTTTTTATTAGGGCAAGATAATTTCCCATGAAATTTGTTCCCAATTGTCAAGCTTCAAATAGGAGAAGAGATTTTTTATGTCATCCTACTTAGTTTTTGTGATATCGCATTGCTGCCAGTTTCCATAACTGTCTCTGTCCAAAAAGGTCAATTGGGAATTCGACCCAGTAACGTTCTGGTACCAGGCCTTGTGGAAGCACAAGGCCTCCCACTGTTTTTATGAGGTTTTTAATCGCTTTGTGTCTGTTTTCAAAGTTTTGTTGTTGGGAGAAGATGCTCCTCGGATATCTAACCAGGCAACACGTTTTTTGGACAGGAAGGGAGCAATTGAATATCTGGATAATGACACTATGATAAGGATTTTTGGCTCCAAGGAAAAACCTGCTCTCCTTCCATGTCACATTACATACACAATGTTTGTCACAGAAGTAGCAAGGCAATACAACTATTGGTTGCATCTATTCCAAGAGAAGAATAAAAAACAGTTCATTCCTCTGCCTTGGAAATTCAGGGACTTCGTGTTGAGGAACGTAAAAAAAATTGAAGAATTCACAGCTCATTTTAGCAACCTAAACCTAAGATATGTTGAAACCCTAACAGGGTTCGACCCCGACAAATTTTTTTTACAACATTTACAAACACTTGGCTTGGGCAATTTTTTTCAAAAAAAACACCTGACCGAAAACACAGACATTGGCGACAATGCTCTTGCTTCTGATGTCAACAACCTAGAAACACTCCAAAGCACCACTGAATTGAACAAGCAACAGGGAAAATACCTCGATGAGAAGAGTGTTCAATCGGTGAATAACACTCCCAAAAGTACAACATCCCGGAGCGTCGCTCCAACAACCCACCACAACAACAAAGAAACTCAGAGTTCTTCAAACAGAGGAGATAACGACCCTCCTCACCCTAAAATTGATACTTCTCACAAGATTCTAGTGGACAAGAAGAGAAAAAAAATTGTGGGACAGGCGGAAGAGCCCGAAATTCAGAGTGAGAACATGGAACTTGAACCTGATCTGGATAGCGTATTCCGCTACCTTGATCAGCTCGCAGACGCTATCCAACATAGTCGTCCAATGGACATATCTAATACCGAACATTTCGATGAAGATGAATCCTTCATTTTCCAGAGAGTTGTTTTTTTACAGCCAATCCAAAAAAATAATTATTCAAAAAAAAGATGTAAAAAATAAGAAAGGAAAATCTCGTTTAGAGGTTAACCTTGAAAATATGTGGCCGTCCCAAATCTGTCAACTTCACAAAGTGACCGGAGATGCTCTTGATGATTCCATTGGAAGCATTGAAGCAGATAATGCAAGACTGAAGGACCAGATCAAGGAATTGGAAGAATATTTGATTCATATGGCATTGCTTGCCAATCCTTTGGCAATAGCCATGCCAAAGACTATTGTAGCCAAGTTAAAAGGATCCTCAAGTATCCTCGCATCATGTAGAGGATATGTGGAGAATAATATCAAGAAAATAATGGAACTGATTGTTGAGGCCTGGGAAACATTGCAAACCATGACTTCCCTTGGAACGAGGGCACATAGGTTGCTAGAAAATTTGCAGGTGGAGTTAAAAGATGCAGAACATTTCTATTTAAACATGGTCCCTCCTTTTGGCACCATTGTCAACATGACATAAACGAAAATAAGAGAACAAGATCTCCCATCCAAAAATCGAATCGGTCAATTAAATGCATGCTGGAAAGAAAAAGTGAAGAATCTACATCTCATTGTCCAGTCATGTGAACAAGCCATATCAAAAAAAGAAAAATTGTTCACAAAGCTGGCCAGAATAAACTTAGCCGGAAGGACCAATGACTTCCAAGACCCCAACTTAATCGTCAACTCCTTGCCCTTGACTAAGAAAGCCTTTGTTGAACAGGTTGATATTTTTAAGGAGTTGTCTTTGAAGAAGTTTTACAGCATCCATGAATATGGTCAAGACGACGTCAACAACTGTCTAGTCAACTACTCGATACATAATAAGAAAATTGATCGGGCTCTGCATAATATCTCTATCGACTTCAAGGAATTGGAAAATGAACTTTTCAACATAAAAATACGGAATGAGATTAACATCGCCCCAATGAGAAGCTACACTGAAGAATGGCTCGAAAGCGAATTGAAGCAAAACGCCGACGAAAGGAAACAAGCACTTACCATGATTCCAGTAGTCGTCAACGACATCAATGAAAAGACATCAACAAGCAAATAGCAAAAGGGGTCATATGTACCATCGATGTAAGTCTATACTGATCACATCCTACTTTGTTTATCAACCCAGTTATTCCACTTTTTTAAATACAAATGTCTAGCCAAAGACCGATACATTTCAATTTATTCTTTTTAGATATTACACTCTACCGTCGGCCACTTCTTCTTTCTACAGTCTTATTTCTTGTACATATTTCTCTTATGGTTCGCGGGATCCCCAATCCCAGTCTATATGAAAAATGCATTTACAATATAAGGAATTTGTAACAGATTATTATTTTTTGATATATTTCAAAAAAAAAATATTTACGGCCTCATAATTTTTATCTTCTACTATGCTTATGGTCCGCGCGATCCCCAAACCCAATCCATATGACAAATGCATTTAAATTTCTAGGAAAATGTAACTTTTTTTATATACTTCAAATTAAGCTCATTTTTATCTCCTTTTATATTTATGTCGTCATAATTTTTTATCTTCCACTATGCAGAAATTTTATTTTCTTAATTTGAATATAACTTTATTTTGTCCTGCCACATATACAGACAAAACAGACACAATTTTTCAACATAGCAAAATATATTACATACTTTCAAAAAATAAATGGTGCTCTAGACACCACATGTCGTTTACTACATGAATACCACATGTGCTTCATGTTGCTTGCCACATCTCCACTACTTTTTCCTATCCCTCTGCATTTATTCCCAATTCAAGCCGGCAGGGATTACGCTGCCATGCAACACTTGTTCATAAAAGGCATAGAGTAGTGAACCAATAACTATAGGCATGCATTTGTGGTTTTAAAGAACGATATTGTTATGACATTCCTATTGAAGTTTGCTCTTTCATTGAAATCCATTTAATATGTTTCATGATTGGTGATAGCCTATAGTAAGGTCCGATGGAGTGTGTGAAGTGTCTAATTTTATAGTAAGTTTTCGACGGAGTGTGTAGAGTGTCTAATTTTGTAGTAGAGGTTTTTTTTCCTAAATTGTTAAATAAATTAAATGATTTTTTTATTAATAATAAAAATTATAAATATAAGAAAAATTATAAATAATCAAATTAGATTATTCAAATGTCCACTTCATGAAATATACTCTCTACATGTAAGGATTGTCGTGTACTCGTGTAAGCGTTATTTTGTACCTTTGAACTTGGATCAGTCTCATCCAATGGCTTATTAAATGGGATATCCACTTGAACAAGTGCCCTACGAACAGTAAAGAGATAAAGGCTTTTGTTATTGATAGGTTCCACAAACGAACTTGGGATAAAGGGCTCGGGAGAAAGAAAGAGTATTATATTGAAGAGTTTAATCCCACATACAATCATCATCAAAAAGCATACATCGGGGCCAATATATCTTGGAGAGCCAAAATGCTTATTGCACAAATAAGAACCAATTCCCATCAACTCCGTTGTGAAACTGGGCATTGGAAAAGACCAAAAGAAGCTTGGGAAGGAAGGGTGTGTGTGTTTTGCACCTCCAGAAAAGTGGAAACATCATATAACCATTTCATTATAGTATGTTCCAATGATATGACATATAAAAAAATTAGGTATTTTTACTCTCAATGAGATATTAAGTATTATATATTATAATTTTAAAAATAAAATTTATTAATAAAACTATTAATTTTTATAAATTTAATATATCTTAAAATTAATAAATTTATTTTATATTTTTAGGAAATAAAGTATGAAATTTTAAAAGATTTAAATTTATTTATGATAGATTTAATACCATTTAGTTAATATTTAAAGTGAAATTATTAATAAAATGTAAAACTGAAATATTATAAAAATAGAATTTTAAATTAATTTATTAAATAGATAAAAATATTGGTAAGATTTTAAGGGTTGTTAGTATTTAAACTAGTCTAGATTCATTTTAACCTGGATCTATCAAGCACAGAGAGGGATCAAATCTCTCAAGGTGCAAACATTTCCTCAAGTTTTGCACTCTAAAAGAGGTTTGCACCTCAAGATATTTGATATGTCTCGACGCTTGATAGATCCAGGTTAAGATGGATCTAGGCTGGTTTTAACAAAGATAAGTGAAGTACATTATGATTGTTTATAGTAGCAAGCAATGCAATCATGTATGCAACAAGTCTTATCCAAGCCAGGATCTCAAATGGACCACAACATTTGTTTGCTAGCTTGTTGCAACTCCCCAACTTCAAGGAGCTCTTATTTGGTTTCATTTTTATAAATTCATGCTCCCCAACTTTAAATCCTCTTAGTATCCCGCCTTTATCTACATAACTCTTTTTCCTATCCTATGTTTCCTTTAAATTTTGCTTTATATTGACCATTTACTCTTCCATTTCTTTGAGAAACTTTGGCCCAAGTACTACTCTATCTGCAGGTTTGTTCCAATTAATTGGAACATTGCACCATCTATCATGCAATGTCTCAAATGGACTCATCTTTAGTGAAGCTTGATATCCATCATTGTAGGCAAATTCTATTAAATGAAAGTAATTCTTCCAATTGGATGGATTATCCATCACTTACATTCTTAGTATGTCTTCAATCACTTGATTAAATATGTATGTTTTCCCATCTATTTGTGGATGATAGGATGTATCAAAGTTCATATTTGTACCAAAACCCTTGAATAATCCCTTCCAAAAGTTAGAGGTAAACTTTGGATCTCTGTCTGAAACAATTGCCTTGGGTATTCATGCAATTTGGAAATCTTTTTCAAGTAAATCTCTACTAAATTAGCTACCTTATGAGCCAACTTCATTGTAATAAAGTGAGCAACTTTTGTTAATTTATCCACCACCACCATTATTGAATCATGTTTCCTTGTGGTTTTAGCCAACTCGGTGATGAAATCAATGGTTACCACTTCCCATTTCCACTATGGAATTGGTAATGGATGTAGAAAACCTATTGGATGTCTATGCTCCACCTCTACTCTTTGGCATTCCATACACCTAGCTATATAATCAACCACATCCTTCATTCCCGACCAAAAATGTTGATCTTTTATTGTTGCAATTGTCTTCTAGTAACCATGATGTCCAATGTATAGAACATTATGCTATTTTTTAAATACAATCTTCCTTAATTCATAAGAATTAGGAACACAAGCTATGTTTTTATGCATAAGAATGCCATCTTCTTTGTTAGGCCTCTAGACCGTCTTTTACCACTAGGAAAACCCCTTTTTAACCTATATATCCTTCTCTTTTGCTTGGTTATTTCCCACATTAGCATAATTATGAAAGGGTTTTGTTGAATGTGTTACTTTGAGCAAACAAGGTGAATTTGTCATTAATTTATGACTATTTCCATTGTTTTGGTAGCTTAGGAAGATTATTGATTGACTCATTACTAATGAAGTTTTCCTCCGAGTCTAGATCCTGCAACACACATAGAGTTCCTGCAGCACCATCATTGTTCCTCATACTTCCACGTGTCCAATGGAGAAATGGGCATATATATATCATAGCTAGATGCTTCTAGATGGTTATGTACCCATCAGATCATGCCCAGGTCGCACATGTGAGTCTCCAAGTGCTTGGTCAAAATTATGGTCAAAATTAATGAGTAGTTTACAAACAGATAACTCTAGAAGCAATTTCCAAGCTGAAAAAGAGGAATCTAAAAAAATTAAAACATGGGTTTTGTGCAGAAAGGTCAAAATTGGATACCAACGTGGTTGATTTCCAAGATTCAAGACAGTTTGAGAGATAATCTTGATTCTCTAATCTGGGTTTGTCCAAATTTTATGTTCTAGCCAAATTTTCCCAAATTGTAAAACTCGGATTGAATTAGAATTGTGAATTATGGGTTTGGGGGATTGGAACTTATTATTCCCATTGAGTTTTGTGTATAATTATGCACTCATTATAATAAATGAGGGTGGAAGGTACCAACCCATTGTATACTTTAAATTTGTATGGTTGAACTTTCTGCATTGATAAGAGAGTAATCAAGTTTATGTTTGGAGGCAAATTTATGTGACCATGATCAGTGTTTGGTGTTGCAATTCTCTTGCAATAGGAAGCCATTTGGGAGGGCCCCTTAACTTGGAAAATGCTACAATTTAGTTCTTTAGCATTAGATTAAGCTAAGTATAATTTCTTTCCTTTGCAAATTGTAAGTAGATGTAATTGGTTGAATGTTAGATTGCTTGTTGTAGTTGTTATTCATTTACTTGCATCCTATAGTTCATGAGTTTCGTTTCGCTTTTGAATCCCTTGAAAACCTGACCATTGATTAGGTGAAAGATTGGGATTGGTGCCATTGGAGAAGCCTTGATACTATTGGCTCAGTTAGCACATCTCTTAGATTTAAATTCTAAATGTTTTCTCTTTTTTCTCGGTTTTGCATGCCTTGTTAGTTTGAATTTGCAATCATAAGGATAGTTTCACTCGAAGTGGGAACAAGATTACATAACGTCGAGGACTTGCTTGAGTGAAAGATTGTAGTTTGTGCTAGCAAGGTATTTTCTTGTTTTTCTACCCATTGAACAAGTCGCTTGTGATTTGCCAGTGTAGTTTCATGATTTTTTCCATAAATTAGATAGTCATGCTAGTCCTAGTCTCTGTACATGCAATGTTGGCACCTCTAAGCTTACGCCCCCGGATTGATGATAAAATGCACGAAAAAATAGCATATAGTTTGATCGTCATTCTTCTAGCTTGTAACCTTCATATTTCTACTATACACTTTCCTATTATAATCCTTCTTTTACCTATAGGTACTGTCCATATGAAATAAGAGATTCCAAAATTATATTATTTAAATATGATTTGCACATGCTAATGGATGTAGCATGCATTGCGTTTATTCTTATACTAAGTGTATCAACAAACATATCCTCTTTCCCTATGATATTTTTGATATCAATATCATATTCACTGAGAAATTCCAACCATCTTGTTCGCCTGGCATTCAAATTTTGTTGTATAAATAAATATTTCCCACCCCATTAAATAATGTCTCCACATATTCAGTGCATGAACTATGGAAACAAGCTCTAAGTTGTGTGTGAGATCATTCTTCTCATGCTTCTTAAGCTTTAGGGATTCATAACAAATCACATACCCATTCGAAGTGAGAACCCCACCAATTCCTTCTTTGCAAGCACATGTATATACCACAAAATCTTCATTTGGATCAATAATCTTGGGAATGGGTGCATTAGTGAGAAATTATTTTAACAACTAGAATCCTTATTCACATTGTGGTGTCCATTCTAATTTAATTCCCTTATTCTGTAAATATGTAATTGTATGTGCAATTTTGGAAAATCCTTCTGTAATATCTGGTAAGCCCCATGAATTACCTTACCTCTGATATGTTCTTAGGTGTAGGCCATACCCTAATAGCTTCAATATTCTCTATATCTACTATTATTTCTTCCTCATAAATAATGTGTCCCAAATAATGAATCCATCTCTAACAAAAGGAATACTTTCTTAAATTAGCATAAAATTAATGCTCTCTTCACACTTGTAGTACTAACCTCAAGTGTTCTTCATGCTCCACCTCTTATTTTGAGTAAATAACAATGTCATACAGGAATATAATGACAAACTTGTCCAAATATCATCTAAAGATTCCATTAATCAAGGATTTGAAGGTAACTAGTGCATTTGTAAAACCAAAAGGCACCACTACAAATTCAAAGTGTCCATATCTAATTATGAAAGATGTCTTACTCTTGTCTTCATCTTTTATCCTTACTTGATGGTACCCTGATTTCAAATCCACCTTCAACAAGATCTTTGCTTCTCTTAGTTGATCAAATAAATCATCAATTTTGGGTAGAGGGTATTTATTCCTCATAGTAACTTTCTTCAGCTGTGTAAAATCAATGCATAGCTTTAAAGTTCGAACTTTATTCTACACAAAGAGTATTGTTGCTCCCCAAGGGAAGACACTTGGGTGTATGTATACCATCTTTAAAAACTCTTACAATTACATTTACAACTCCTTTAAACTTGGTGCACTCATCCTATATGGAGTCTTAGAGTTTGGGGTGGCTCTGGGCATTAAATCAATAGAAAAATCAATGTCTCCTTTTGGTGGAAATCCTAGTATTCCCTCAAACACATCTACAAACTTTTGCAACACTAGAGAGTGCTCAAGACTTGGGATTTTTGACTTGGATAGATCTTCCACATGAGTTGCATACATTTGGTACCCTTTTCTAAAACATCTCTTTAGCAACAAAGATGGAATCTCCTTTATAGAAATATTTATTGTAATTCCTTTTACTATCCTTTGCTTTCCTTCTTCCTCAAAAAAATTAAAAATATTGTTATAACAACCTAGAACAACATGATGCATATCTAACCAATCCATTCCAACAAGGAAATCATATGAGCCAAGTGGTATTATGCTCAGGTCTGCAATAGTTCTAACACCATTCATATATATTAGACAACCTTTGAGAGTCTCATTAATTTTCCCTTTAGTCCCAATACCCAATTGAATCAACTGTGATTTCTCATGCTTACTTCTTTTCAAACGAAATATCTCAACCAAGTTAGGGGCAATGTAACTATGGCTTTCTCTTAAATCAATTAAAATTGTAATAGGTTTATTGACAATCTTACATTCAACCTCAATCATATTTGACTAATGGTTTGCCTGTCAATTTTACAAGGTTACATATATTCTTGGAATGTTCTTGTAGTTGCCTCCTGAATATCGTGTAAATTCCTCATTTTGTCTTGCTTATGAGGGAAATCTCTATATACACGATCTTCTTCACATCCCTAACAGTTGATTGGTTTCTTTGTTATTTTCCCCAAATATTTTGCCATCTTGTATCCACTCTAAGCCGGTTTACTTTTCTTATATGTGCTAGGGTTGGTCCTGAAGAATGTAGGTTTAAATCCCTTCTTCCCGTGATCCCACTTGTCCTTTTTCTGTTGGTTATGGAGCATGATTATCTTCCTGATTCAAAGGTATTTTTTTAGCCATGTTTATACCCCGTGAAGACTACACACCCCTCAACGCGGGGGGGTTGCAAGGGGGCTTGCCCCCCCAGCGGGGTCTGGGGGCCAGCGGGGGTTTGGGGGAAAACCCCCGAAGGAAAAATTACCTTGTAAAATATTGTAATTTTGTAGTCAACATGGACCATTCATTATAAGGTCATAGATCTGATGATAGAAGTTATTTTAGGGACTTTTGCCCTAGAAGGAAACCCTCTTTTATAAGGGAATTGTATTGTGGTTGTGTATGTGTGTGTGATTATTGCAT
Source organism: Picea sitchensis (assembly GCA_010110895.2). NCBI lineage: Eukaryota > Viridiplantae > Streptophyta > Pinopsida > Pinales > Pinaceae > Picea > Picea sitchensis. The sequence continues at coordinate 769,417 of SNQJ01S0001299.1, read as the reverse complement.
TTCGAGAGAGGAGACTGTGAGAGAAAGAAGATGAAGTTATAATGGGTGTGTTGTGGCTCGTATCCCTTCATTTTGTTGGATAATAAAAAGGAAGGACCTGGCAATTTCTCTGGTGGACCTAGCCCACACTGGGTGAACCACGTATATATGTGTCTCTATTGTATTGTGTATCTTTTGTGTTTTATTTCCACATTTGTTTTATTTTATTGCTCCGCGATCCTATTTTTCTAATAACTGGTATGAGAGCGAAAGGTAACTCGCAGAAAAAGAGGGTTCATGGTTCGAGTGGGAGTAATAGCGGAAGATGGAAAGTTTAGGGTCGAGAAATTTAATGGCCAAAAGTACCAATTATGGAAGATGCAACTAAATTTATCAAAACATAACGATAATATTAACTCTTTCATGTGGTGGCTCGACTGCTGTGAATTAGATGTTTGGACATCCTCTCTAATCCAACCCCGTGTATGGGTACTGTACAATATCGAGGAAAAGATTGTCCTCGCTAGCCAATAAATCACATACATCCCTACTGACCGGAGAAAATGGAAACTCAAGATGGCCCTTCTTGGGCATCAACTTCCCCCACATGTGCATATGTGCATCAAGCATAGGTCTAGCAGGAAAGCAGGGTACCACTGGTTGAGTGGAATGAACCCTCTAAAAAAATAGTGTAAATAAATCAGATGTGAATGGGAAGAATCTCATCCCATGTAAAATGACGCAATAGTGATCTAATGCATGACAAAATTGTCTCAAAAAAATCTTCGGCCACCTAATAAATTGGGGCCTATGCACTAAACTATCTACATAAAACAACAAAGAGCAATTAATGTGTTGCCCATCAGAGCTATATTGTGATAGTGCTGAGAGAATAAGACACAAGCACCAAAGCTCCTGGCTACCAAATGAATGTATCTGCAACTGACCAATAAGAACCTAGAACTCTGTAGAGGAATGAACCTCCAGATGGACATATCTTTGTAGATATACTAGTTGGGTCTCTCTTGGAATGCCATGCGGTAGCTTAAGGAACTGGGGCAAAGCCTCCCCCGTCCTAGACAACACAATGATTAAATAAACATCCTCCTATGTGGGATGATACAATAGATCGAGACCGACCTTGAACCCTTGTCTCCCATGATCCCAATGACAGATCAACTACTATTACAACAAAGAGTTTCCCCTGAGGTATTTACCCTCTTGATAAAACTTCAGAAGGCCAACATCCATCAAAAGGTCATGTGTCGGCTTTGAAATAGGGTGAGGGAATAACTCCCTCTCCCTCTCCCTGGCCTCCCACTCATGCAAAAATGTGTGCATCTTGACTTACTATTGTTGATGTTGCTCCTCCTCTCGCCATTGTCGTCTCTAATTCACATACAAATATTGTTAGACACACACACACATATATATAAATAACTTGTATTTAAAAACATCTAAAAAAAATAAAATTGCAAAAACATATAAAAATGTAATCAATATGCCTAAAACAAAACATACGCCTTGTCGTTAGTGATTTATATTAGACAAACATCACTGTCATGTGGTGCTATTACTAACACACACCAATGTGCCACATTTCTTGTCGCAACACCATGTATTTTAATAATGCGTCCCATAAGAAGCACCACACCATTAAATTGTGAAATAATCGACTTGGTGTCATGCTCTTTACAACACTGGTCGCATTGTTTATACCTAAAGGCACCGCTAGGTTAAATTGTTTCATCATAACTTAAGTTGTGTGATGTGTTAATATGAATGCACCGATGCAATCATGTTAATGTATCACTGACATTATGTTTTGCGATACGTTGGCTTATATAGAGCACTGATAATGGGGAATCCAATGAAACAACCCAACACGTGAAATCGTACAATATTTTCATGGTGCAGTGATTTTAATCATACTGTTCATTTCATTAACAAAGACGCACTACAACGCTAAAAATTATGGCGTGCAAAATTGTCGGTACACTTTGTTAAACTGAAAACATCGATGGGCTAGTTTTACCATAACACCGACATGATGTCTAGCGGTTCGTTGTCTTACTAACGCACCAATAATGGGGCATTATAGAAGATGAACCACGATGCTTATTTTTCGAAACCTGTTGTGGTGCGTACTGTTAGAGTTTACACATCGATGTCCATGCTTATTGTTTCTTATTGTTGCACTACCACACATTACAATGATGCATCGAATACGGCACATTTCTCTAATAGAGTATGAAAAAATCTACCTGTTCTCTTTACAACATTGGTGTGTTTGATGGACATATGGGCACCGCTAGGTTAAATTTCTTTATTGCAACTGAAGCGATGTGATGTGTTACTATTAATGCATCCATGCTACCGTGATATTGGAGCATCGACATTTTGTTAAGCGATGTGTTGTAAAGTATAAAGCATTGGGAAGGGGGCGTCTAATGAGACGCCCCACTATGCCAAGTTGGTCAATATTTGTGTGAGTGTGGTTCTGTAAACAAAACTAGTGCATTTGGTTAAAATGGATGCACCACTTCGTTAAATTTTATATATCGTTAAGTTAGCAGTGCGCTTAATTAAGTGAAATGTACCGGTGGGGGGTGTTCCAAAGGATGCACTGCTTTGTTTTAAAAAAATTATTGTGATGCTCTTCCTTGAACGACACTAGTGCATACATTTAAATTGGATGCATCGAAGGTGGTTCTTACTGTGAATTTAACACAGGACACACTGCTTCAAAGTGATCCAAAACATTCAAGCATACCACACATAATTGGAAATGTTTTTTGAAAAAAATGCCAAATTTCAAGCTAAATTCAAATTTTAATTGGATGAAAATGCAAATAGGAAGGTAATACACAATTTACCTGGCCTCTTATGTCATGAGGAGGCATGGTTTCACCATTGAGAGGAAATGAAAAATTGTGATAATTTCCAAAATTTGGAAATGTGTGGAATCTACAAATGGAGCTATCCAAGTTGTTGTAGAGCATAAAAAATAGGACGTCTTTGGAAGGAGGGAGAGCATCGGTGCTTGCTTGAGAGTTTGGAAACACGGTATGCACTATAACAATGAAAATCGGTTTGGTATTTTTTTTATTTACCCTACCACGGTGCGCCTAACGACGGAGATGCACACCAATGGGTAATGTTCAATGACACCAATGTGCTTTATTTAGTGTGTGTTCTTTTTATTATAACATATGACGATGATTTTGAACATTGAAGCACCAATGTTCTATTGTTTATGTATGCACCGATGCGTATGTACCTTAAAGTCACATTGATAAAAAGACCTCCGTAAAAACCTTTGGTCGCCCACCTCCACTATAAACAGAGAAGGAATAGATTTTTTAGGGACATTTTGTAAAAACCTCAGTAAGAAGGTGTTCTCCTTGTAGTGATGCAAAGAGATCCACATCAATTACTATGACCAGAATGAATGAATCTATGTTGAACTTGAGCTTTAATCCTTTCAAATGGATTAAGAGCACCTCTAATACATGGTCTCTCAACGTTATTGCGTACAAAACTGCACAGGCACCTTCAATAACCAAGCCTGCTCCGATTTGCACAAGAGATATTTTTTCTTCTAAATCTTCGATACTTGATCGACTTTGAAGCATTGATCTTCCCTTATATTTTGTTTTGGTTCATGGGTTATATTCCTCATAGGAAATTGTATATGTTGTCCCAAAATTTGCTTGGCAGAGACACAAGATGGGCTACTTGAAACATGTGTAGTCAAAGTAGGATGGTTGGCAAAAAGAAATTACATCAATCACTACAACCGAAATGAGAGAATCTATGTTGAACCTGAGATTGAATCCTTTCAAATGGATTGAGAGCACCTTGAATACAAGGTCTCTATATTGAAGCCTTTCAAATGGATTGAGAGCACCTCAAATACAGGGTCCCTCAACCTTATTGCATATAGAACTGCACATATGCCTCCAATAACCATGCTTGCTCTAATTTGCACAAGAGACATTTTCTCTTCAGAAGCTTCAATACTTGGTCATATTTGAAGCGTCGATCTTCCCTTATATTTGGTTTTGGTTCATGGGTTAGACTCCTCATAGGAAATTTTGTGTGTTGTCCAAAAATTTTCTTGGCAACGACACATGCTAGGCTGCTTGAAACACATGTACTTGAAGTAGGACAACTAACAACAATAGAATATTCATACAATGACAAGTAAACAATTCTAGCATGCGATAACCAACCTATCAATGTCAAATTGAAGTATCGACATTTGCTAACATAGGCTTTGGAGTAGTTTGGTGTATTACATGACAAAATAATTTGATATTTTATCTTCGTGTCTTGATGACACAAATATTACTCAACTCTACATGCATATGTACACTGTTGCAAGAGTTGTCCCTATTGAGATTGGGCGTTTGTAAGGACTTCAAGAGATTATTCTCAATAGATCTGATTAAAGAGTTGAGAAAACAATCATTCCAGGTGTTATCCATGCAGTTACAGAGGTTTGGGAAGGTTGTTCGGATGAACGAATTCAATTTAAACATCAATCATTTGATGGACAATGTTTGGTCTCTCGATTGTCATCCACGTTGTTAAGTGATGGTAATATTTGYCGGCACCTGTCATGAGCCAGAGCCAAAACATGCATACCTTAGTGCTCAACCACTAACGTTCACCCAATACTCATTTGGGCTTTAATCAATTTATGTAATCGTAAACTCACACAATACTCTTATAGTCTATTCATAAATAAATTCTATCAAAGTATAATGGTATAGTCATTTGGTCAACTGAAATACAACATCGATTATGTGAAAGTAAAGAAAGCATAACTCTCTTCAATGAAATGATCATCTTCTTCATCATAACACATAAGTTATAAACTAATTATGTACACCAGTTACAAGTTGAAATCATGTATCTCTATTTTCCTGATAAGACACTGAAGTTGTTTGCCAACAATGCAAAAAAATTAATACTTAATCCATACATATTTCAATCTTCCATTTCTATTTAAAACATATAGCTTATATGTATTCCATTCATATTATATAACACATTTATCCCTTTGAAATTTGATTGTTCTTCATCAAAATCTGAATTCCATGCACTCCAATAAAAGCATATGGCGATCTACAAGTGCAAATCATTCATTCGAGTAGGCTCTTCTTCTGCTTCGATCGATCGCTTTCCCATTGTCTAATCACCATTTACTTATTCTAAAAATGCAATGATTCCCCACAAGTGTTTGAGCTTATATTTATACTTATATTTCCCTAGATGTGTTGCCTTTGTCAACAATATTGGGCGACCACTCTTTGCCTACAACTCTTTCTTAACACGGTCAAGAAGTTTGGGTGATTCTCGGTTTACGGGATTTAATAATTTATGTATGACCAAGCCCGTATCCGATGAGTCCAATTCACAAAAACATGTGGCAGACAGAAATTTAAGGGAAAAACAGGTTGGACTAATGTGGTTTGTATTGTTGGCGATGTTTAATTGTATATATTCACTTTAATAATTATGAAATGGTCCATGCAGGTCAAGAGATATAATCATTTATAGAGATAAAATTTAGAGACTCTTGTGTCAAAGTATTTTTATTGGTCCCTACCATAGGGCAGGACTATAGCGATGAGTTTGTCGTTGACCTTATATTACTTAAACTTTGACTATAAATTTTTACATATTTGCCAATGTCTTACATTAGGCAAACAATTTTTTATTTATTTTTATGATATATTAAAATTAATTTTTTAACCATTTTATTGGTGGAGAGAATTGAAGTCTTATTGCCAAGCAATGACTAAGCGACAGTGAATTTGTTGGAAATATAACCTCCCATTTAATCTGCTTCGTTGGAAATAAAAACTCCAATTTAATCCCATTGGAAGTCTTGTCAAATTAACTTTCTAGCTAACAATTTAACCTTAGACATCTGACCTCTAGTGGAATCTTGTGCACAAATATAACTACTGACCACCTGCAAGGACATTTATCATAAACAAATTTCAATGCACTATCGCATTTCCTTCAACACTATGTTGCCTTCCAAGTAGATAATAGCAATTCTAGATGCAATCCCACGAGCGATGTATGAGGCAGAGCTAGTTGCAGCTAACTCTCTGGTTATGCTTCTTGTAAGTTGCAACTAACTCCCTGGAACATTTATCATAAACAAATGTCGATGCATTGTTGCATCGCCTTCAACTCTATGTTTCCTTCTAAGTAGATAATAATAATTCTAGATGCAATTCCACGAGCAGTGTAAGAGGCAGAGCTAGTTGCAGCTAACTCCCTGCTTATGCTTCTTGTAAGTTACAGCTAACTCCCTAGTTCTGCTTCTTGTAAAATACATCTTGCATAGTCCCAGTACTAGCTTGAGCTTGGTGTGCTTGGTGTCAAGTACTTCATCGGCTTGTCCCTTCGTCTATTTTTTTTTATTGTAATGATGATTGTATTTTCAACTCTTTGTCTATTTTTTTTTGGAAATGATGATTGTACTTTCAACGAGAAAATTCATGGTTTATGTTCTTTTCTAGCAAAAATTGAATTGAACTTGCATAATTTATTCACTTCGTTGAACTTTAATATTTCAAAGTAGTCAATGATATGAACCAAATAAGAAAAAACCAAATCATAATAACAGGGGCGAATGTGCTACCAACTTTATCAGTTCCAGACCTATGGACTATCGACTGAGAAGAGAATAAATAAGATTTCCATATATACCCAACCACCACTTTTGGGAATGTTAAAGTCATACCAAATTAAGTTTAGGCATTTATTTATCCTATTTGAACATTTATACTCCTTGGCAATAGATTTTTCATGAGTAAACACAAATTCTTCTTACCTCTGTTTACTGATGGTTTAATCCTTTGTATCCCTTCCACCAATAAGAAATGAATATACTTAGCGATAATAAATTTAGCATTTTTACACAACCAACAGGAGATCCTCATTCAATTTACCATGAATGAATCATATTTACTTACTTGGCATGGAGTAAACTATTAGGTCAACTCTGTCAATTGGAGTGTTAAAGATCCTCTCTGTTGATGTTAATGTGCAAAAAGGCGGAACATAGAAACTATGGTAAAAAAAAATAGGAAAAATCTTGGAATTGAAGTATGAATTATAGGAAGAAAAATGTCGACAAAATAAGAAACATCTCTTTCCATGTCCATTGACGATGACAGGGAAGATGAGGAGGGTATATATGTAAACTATAGCACAAAAATATAACAAAATACCCAAGTTTGAGATACCCCGCATATTAATGCATCTTACATTCCACATATATAGTAGATTACAAGACTTGAACAACTTAGAAAAGCCTTATAACACACACATCCCCTAATTAGTTTTATTTAAAAGATGAAGAGATACCCTGACAAAATAGTCATGGAACTTCATCCTTAGTGGAGAAGCTACTAAAGTCGAATAATTTCTTCAATGCTTACGTCGGAAGGATAGAGTTACCTATAATATCGTTCACTCAAACTTGATCCATCATAGCCTTTATGTTCTCCTTCGTTTCGATGACCTCCCCATTGTTATTACCTCAACTATCCTCATTGTCAACTATCCTCATTGTGCCCAAATCCTCTGTCATGGTCATCACCTAGATTTCTTCCATTCCGGCTCACATAAAAGAGATATAGCACAACCACTAACAATGTAAACTTCAAATTGCAACCACTAACAATGTAAACTTCAAATTGCTTTCTTTCGTTCCCCTCATTGACCATGATTATTTTGAGGAATTAGAACTACACACCCAAATAACTAAAGACCATGGAGTTGCATGGTTTTTACACAATTATTCTACCATTATAATTTTTAGAGACGAGACGATCCAAGGCATTCCACACCAATAGATCAAATCGCATGCGAAAGAAGAAATATATTAGGTTAATCCCACCACCTACATACACCATTGCACTGAGGAAACCACAAACACGCTATTTCCCTCATGTAACCTTAATCCCCGTGGAAAATCACGGCCATATTCTGTAAAAATTAGCAAAATTGGTAGCTTTAAACAACAAAATCCATAACTAAAAAAACACAATGATATACGTGGGGATTTAGTCGTCCATACATATCAACCCATAGACATTGGAAAAAGACAAAATTGATAGAAAGTGAGCATGCAAGAAAGTTTAAACATGGATWATTCAAAGAAACTATGTTATAAGAGTTCAATTTTTTATATTACAAAGCCACTCGAACAAATAAAATAAATTCTATGACATGTGTGAGAGACATGCAAGTTGTAGTTGACGAGATATGCAAGTCATAGGTGTTTGTGTCATRCAATTGTATACATATTTATCCATCTATAGAAGTTACATGTAATATTGTTGAATATCTATGGCATATGAAAGCGTGATTTGAATCTTATTGTTGTTATAGTTTTGATGGAACCGTAAGATTTTCCTCTGTAAATTCATTTCGCCCCTTCAAAGGAGATTGTAGAAAGAAAGTTCCAAGTGTAAATGTAATATCACGTGTCCCTTTGTGGCAGAGTAGTATTTGGTTGTCTTTCCATAGTATTCCATTTGGATTTTTTTTTGCCTATCTCAATGATAGCATCCCTTTAATGTATTTTGTTTCATTATTCTTGCAAGGTTGAAAAATCTTCTTTATCACCGTTAAGGAAAATTTACAAAACTCATGGATAGAATTTTTTTAGACTAGACTTGTGAGGAGCATATGGGTGATTAAAATTGATTTAAAAGACAAATATGTTTGAAAACATTGATTGAGGTCTATTCCAAATTGAATTATGTGTATTATTTACCAGTTTCTACATTAAAAACTTCACAAATTTCTTGGCATTTTTTTGTTTCCCTCACAAATGCATGCGGTAAAAATATCTAGTTCTCTGCACATACTATAACATGAATGTGAAGATAAAATAAAAAAACATTATATAATTTTGTCTATTTTATCCTAGTTAGTTATGCCTCAAGACCTAAGTTATTCCTATTTTTGCAGCTAGCTACTTTCCAGTGTAGTATCCCTTACAAAGATGGACTAGATTAATATGTTTGTTGTCCATAAATATTACTTTTCTTTGTGTGATTTTGTTACACTTTGCTTAAATCTTGCTCGAACTTCTTACAAACAGTTTGCATATGTCTCAATGATGGGATATTGCAAAACACAATGCACTTATCCATTACACAATAAATAGAGGAAATAAGATGGCATATTATTATGGATGAGAGCTCCAAATCACAAAAATACAAAGATCTATGTGGGATGTAACAACAACAACATAATCTTCCTAAACAATCAAGTCTAATGGATGTTGGGCATCTGCAAATCTCTGTAGAAAATAATTTAAGAAACTTGGTAATGATGCCATAGAATCCTCCAAGTTTTTGTTAGTTGTCCAAAGGCTCTCCTAGCCTCACCAAAGCTTTTGAAAACCCCATGGCTCTGTCAAGGGATCCTACTAACCGCCCTGATCTACAAAGGTTGGAATCCGACCGTTGCACTTACGTGTCTCTGCAACTGCAGTTTGCAGAGGTCATCGTCTCATGAGATTGGACCACCCGCGATGCATCGCGTGATGAGGCTGGATAACCAATGATGTGTCATTGAACACCCATGCTCCACAAGCGATGACATCCTCTATCCTCATTAAACTTGAAACCCTCTTGACACCTGCACAAATCTGAGATCAATATCCTCCATAAAGTTTTGCAAATCTTATGTGCAAGTCGATATATCACCAACCGAAACAAACTCCAAATAGAAACTCCAATGAAGATCCCGTATGGATCCTCCTTCCTGTCTAGCTAGGGTGGGTATCGCACCACCGAAACCAAACTGCAATGGTGGAAGGGTTTTGTTAAACCCTAACGAATCAATGGCTCCAAGAGCACCATCTAAGAAATCAATCAAAACATAATGCCAAACAGAAGAGTTACCCCTTTATTTATCCCTCCTCCGGGCCTTCTAGAACTTTCCCCTTTTTGACCAAATCAAATCCTCACTTTATTTTCCCTCCAATTTCATTTAAATATAACTATTTATTTTTATTTAATGTCACTTTAAGATTTATCATTCTTTTAACCTAGTGACACCAAATAAACTTCCTTGACTCTCGTTTTCTTGTCGACTATAGTCTACAGGGGTCATATAGGATATTAATTCATCCTCCATCATGATCAATTGGAAGGGGAAATTACATTCCTCCCTTCCCAAGATTTCTTGTCCTCAAGCAACTCCAGATCAGGGTGTTGTAGGATCCACTCTCCTTACCAAGTAGCATCCTCTGCGGGCAATCCTCTCCACACGACCAAGTACTCTCGAATGAACTTGCTTCTCAACCTCTGCTCCCTGACATCAATAAGCCTCTTAGGATCTAGAACCAACTGCCCTTCCTCGTCTAGGGGAGGAAGATCTACCAAAGCGGTGACATGTTGTCCCAATGCCTTCTTGAGACCAGATACATGGAAGGTGTTGTGGATCTTGCTACCCTCTAGTAGCTCCAGCTCATATGCTTTCTCCCAAAATCAAATAATCACTTTGTAGGGTCTATAAAAGCATGGCTTCAACTTCTCTGCACCACTCTTCTTTAATGGCAACTGTCTGTAAGGTTGCAACCTGACAAATACTAGGTCCTCAACCTCAAAGTTGTGTTCTACTTTGTGCCTATATCCATACATATTCTGTTGATTCTAAGCACCCTGCAAATTCTCCTTCATGACTCTCAAGATGTATTGGCTTTCCTGCAACCAATATTTGGCCTTGGGAGCTCTGTTCTCCCCAAATTCCAAATCCACAAAAGATGGGGCACCATAGCCATAAAATGCCCTAAATGGACTCATCATGATGGACATGCGATGAGTAGTATTGTAAAAATGCTCTCCGAGATGCAACCACTTTATCCGTGCACGTTGTTTCCCTGACACATAGTTCCTCAGGTACCCCTTGTTATAACCCTATATTTCATAGTATCACCCCGTGATTACAATTTCTTCCTCTAGTCATATTTTATTGTAAATAATATTTTATTCTGCAAATGATTTACTAAAAGAAAAAAGGAAAGAAAAACAAAAACAAAAGAAAAAGAAAAAGGATAAAAATAGAAAAAATGAAAAGAGGGTATAAAAAAAAGAGAGAAAATATAAAACCCCATGAAAAAATAAATTTTGTTTGACTCATACTGTATAATCATGATCAAACCTTTTAAATTTATGTTATAGGTTAGTGAATAAATTTGGTCAAACAGTATAATCTTGGCCAAATTAGCTAGGTTAGAGTAATAATTTATCCAACAGTCTAAGCTAGAATAACAAGTTAGTTGTTTAGGTTAGGAGTTAGGTTAGTGATGTTTCTTTCAATAATAATTGAAAAGGGATTGTCAAAATACCCTTTATTTGAGTAAATTTTGATGTTTTTACCTTAGGAAATAAAACCTTGGTGAAAAATGAGAAAGGGTGAGCTTAGCGCCACCCATTATATGACTTTATCCTAAGTTTTATTGTGGATAAGACTCTTTGTCGCGTTGCGACTAAAAGGCGCACAACTTCCATCGACGACATCTAACAGCGCCCAAAATCAACGGTCATCAGTGCATTTCGGA
>SNQJ01S0001299.1:729071-749901 GCA_010110895.2 Picea sitchensis | reverse complement strand
TACTAATCAATGCCCTCCCTGTGACTGTTATTCGCCCCGTCAACACCCTGCACCATAACGGACACCTCTGTTACACTGTAAAACCTCGTTTCTTCACCTCTGTGACACTATTTGCAGATCCACACATTGTCGACATTGTGCCAAATCCAGCTTTCAAGTCAATTGTCGCCAAAGTTCACTATCGACAGACGCAATTAACCCGGGTAATTACAGTCCTTCATTATTTGACTTGACAACTCTCTTAGTCATGGCTCCCAAAGAAAATCCACTAAGACGTCTAAGAATCCAATTCTTCCCCCTCCCGTCGACCTGGATCATATTCCCCTGGAAGATAAGGACTACAAGATTACAGAGCCGAAGTGTGAATTCGACTTCTTCGAATTACACTTCTGGATAAAGGATGTCTTTTTGGATCAGAGCGACAAAATATGACTTTGGGAGTCCAATTTTCCTCTGTACATGTTCCCTCGGACCTTCTACTTCCCGGAATTTGCCCTGAAATGTCAAGCCCATTATCTTCCTAGACAAAGGGCCATCATTTCCTCTTCTGGTGAAACCTTGTTCACCATTACCCCCAAATCCATAAATCAGATGCTACATATCCCAAGAATTGACTATGCAATCCCTTTCTCTATCAAAGCCCTGAATGACCTCTACTAGAAACTCTCCTTCCCCCAAAGAGCCCATATTTTCGAAATCTTTCTGCCAGAAGATGCTCAGTTGTCCAAGAAAAACCCTCCCTATCCATCCTCCATCTCTGTCAGGGAAAACCAGATTAATTCTATCCTTTGTTACCTGTTAGGATACTTTTCAAATGAATGGGTAGATGAACCTATCTTAGGTTTTCTGTCCATTTTTTCCACAGAAGAAAAAACCACAGTTCAATTTGATTTCGGTCAATTTTTGGCTGATAACATACATGAGCAGTTTTTCAGGTTTTCAATAGAAGGAATGTTCAAATATTCCTCAGTGTTGGTGTACCTATTCTTGTTTTTTCAATCAGACAGATTTTCATATGCTCTTCATAAATTGGATCAGGAAGGAAACCCACAATCAGTGACTTCATGGACCTCACTAGTGAGGAAAAATTCAATTGAGTTCAACTTCAAAGATTTCATTGATCAATTTTATCACCGAGTGGTTTGCATGCTCAACAGTAGAACAGAGCCAAGAATCAATGAAGAAGTCCAGAGAATTCTTCACCTCTCTGATTTGGCCAACATAGGAGATTGGTATATGTACCAAAACCACACTGAAATAAGAGTGTATGGATGTGAATTGCCACCATATAGACTACCAAAATATCTCCATGTAAGGATCTTTGCATTGGAATATATCAGGCAGATGGTGAAGTCTGATGGTATCCATTTTGTATCAGTCAAGAAGAAACAACAACTCATAATCAAGATCCAAATTGGTTCTTTCATATGTAACAACAGAGTTGCAGGAGAAGAGGCAGACAACCTCTTGAAACAAATGAACTTCACTCAGAGTTTCACATGGAATTATGACCCATTTGGTGTCATCTCAGAGCTCAGGGTCAAACAAAAGAGCACTCCTTATGCTCACATACACAAGCCAGAGGTGGAAAAGTATATGAATCAGGCAGATTGGCAAGAGAACACATTGTTGGAAACAAAAGAACAACCTTCCCCTGCCACTGCTTCACATACCAGCACACCTCAAATACAAACAAAAAAGAGAGCAAGGAAAGAGGTTTCCCCTTTAGTCACAGAGGTGTCAGTTGAAGACTTCCAAGTCAATAGAAAGAGGGCTAAAACTAGTCACACACCAGACCTGCTCAAAGAAGGAGAAATACAGTTCACCATAGTCGTGGAGGGACCACATTCCTCAACCTTTTCAGGAAGTCATTTCATAGTGTCCACATATTCATCTAAAAAACAAACAGACACTACTTTGTTAGTCGAATCCTCTCATGAACAAACATGGTCAAATATCTTTGACAAGTACAAACAGATCAAGCAGAGGAATGAACTCCTAAACATCATCACATATGCCCAGTTCTAGAAGCAGACCTCCACTGCCCAACATAGACTACTGTCAACATTTGACACAGAGAAAAGAAGAATGCAGATGACATTCCTGCAAGAACAAGTTCTTCATCCCAAAACAGTTGTTGATTACAAGACGACTTCTTTTGAGTTTGATGTGAAGGAGCTCCATCCAGTGGACCAAATGAACATGCACAGGTAAACAGGGGAGATGATATTCTCCACTTTGAAAAACACCTCATTGACTCCTTCAAAATTGCAGGTGTCTCTGAATAACATCCAGTCCCAACTGAAGCTGGAGAAAATCTCCTCTTTGGCCAAGGAAAATAAGATCAAATCACTAGAAGAGTTGGTGCTAAAGATTGGGTATGACCCATCGAATGTCAAAGTAGCTGGAGAACTGTTGAAGAAGAAAAATGTTGATATAGCATCCTTGAGAAATCAATCGAAGCTTCCAGCCACTGAAGATTCACAAGCGAAGGATGTGGATGAAACTGAAGGCCACAGAGAGGAGATGTTGAAGTTGATCATGGAACAAAATGCACAGATAAGAGATATGGAGGAAGATATGGACAAATTGATAAAGGAGAAAGAACAGAGTGTGCAGATGACTATTATTCCACTAGAGGTGGTCCCTCTAACAGGAATTAGAACAACAGAAGCAGCTACAACAATAGAGATTCCATCAGCCATCCCAGTGGAAGTTCCAAATGCATCTGAGAAACTTGTGAAGTCTATGGAAGACATGTACCTTCAAGGGGAGGAGATCAGAAAATTGCAAGAGAAAGTAAAAAAGCTCCAAGACCTGAAGTCCATGTTCTAGACCAGTTATCATGCAGAAATGCATAAGGCTCAGAGACTTAGTCAACAACTACAACAGCTGCAGAAAGAGACTGTCATGGCAATGACCTTATTCGAGGCCAAGGAAAACATCTAGGTGGATATTAGCAAGTCTATGGTAGAAATATGGCCATTCATACAGATCATCTTTGAACAACATGAACTGGTACAAAAGGCCAAAGAAGCAATTGGGAAAATAAGAGAAGAGCTAGGAGAAAGACCTACATAGGCCACTAAGCTCATCAGATTCCTAAACTCCAAAAACAAGCAAGAGTTAGAAGAAATGGAGATTGAAGACAGGACAAAGACCATCCTTTAGGTCAAGAAGGTCCTGACCAAGAAAGGTTTGATGTTGCAGCTATAGGAGAAGGCTCAAGTGATGGACATCGGAGTTCATAGATTTTCCACTAAGATTGAGGTACTACACAAGAAGGGTCTCCCTGGACTATTAGTACTCAATGAAAATCTAATCACTCTTTCAGATTACAAGCATAAGATTAGTGAAGTGGCAAAATACAGTTCCAAGTTTACAGGTATACAGGGAAGCATTACTAGCAAAGATTTCCTAGAGACATTACAGTTGGACCTGAGTATCCAGCATGAGATAAAACATATATTCATATCCAAACCCACTTTTGCCAAGTATACTGAGATGGATGAGATATACAGAAAGTTACTCAAGGTTTTCATCCCTAGTAAAAAGAGATGGGAAGATCTATGTTCTTTACTTGAGTAAAGGTAATTTTGAGGTTCGATTCACCATGGAGCAGACAGTCAAGTAAAATATATGAGTCACCAACTACTCCCACAAAATCAACACCAAGGATTCGAATAGATCAATAGAATTCCTATATTTTGTAATATGAGATCTAGTTAGTTAGATATTTCCTTCATAATATCCTAGTCATTTATGACAGGATCTGATGTAAATTATTGTATAAATACTTCTTCTTTCGAAGTATTCTGGGTTGATTTTTACACCCGGGAGCTATCGTGTAATCTTTTCAAAGGATCGACCAGTAATAAAACAGGCTTGTTCACATGATTCTTGTGTCAGATTGTTGGTGATGTCTCTCCTTCTTTGTTGAATTTTTTCTTATTCTCAGTGATCATTTATGTATTTCAAATCCTAATCATTAAAAGGAAGTCAATAGAACATAATTTATCTTGCATACTCTGTCTCTGGTCCTTTAATGATCTATATGTTTTCATCTGAAATTAAGGGAATTCTTAACTACTCCTTTGCTTAGTGGACTCTCATACCTTTTCTTTCTTTTCACCTCATTTAATCTCAATAGATCCAACAGTTTTAGTACCCTGCCCTGTGAAGAAAACCTCATAAAAAGTTGAATCTGATCCTCATCTTTAATACAGACCCCATAGCCCAATGGAAAATTAATGCATTCTTTTAGCCAACTATTACAAACAAACAAATTTGGATTGTCATACCTAGCCTAACATTTAAACTTAAACAAATATAAATCTTACAGAGAGATCCCTCTCTGAAACTGGCAGGGCTAGATCCCAGTTTCAAAAGTGGTTTTGATAGTTACCTCTGTCAATTTCTTCTACCTTTCGACAACCTATGGGAATTACAAAGTGATAACACCCCTCAATCCATTTGTTTACTATCTTGGTCTGTCCGTCTGTCTGGGGGTGATAGTTAGTAATAAGTGTCAACTCTGTCCCGAATAACCTGACAACTCCTTCCAAAATGCWCTGAGAAACCTGTTGTCCCGGTCATTGACTATGTTCCTCGGAAGACCACGTAGTCTGAAAACCTCCCTRAAGAATAGATCGGCTACCTAAGATGTGTTGTACTCTGAAGGAATGGAAAGGAAGTGCACATATTTAGTCAATATGTCCACTACCACGTAGATGCAGTCCCTTCTATGTACCTTTGACAACCCTGTAATGAATTCCATGGAAATGATATCCCACTTATGCTCTAGAATCGACAATGGATGAAGTAGTCCTGCAGGATGTGTAAACTATGAATTGTTTTGTTGGCAAGTCATGCACTCCCTCACATGACAAAGTACATCCTCCTTGAGACCCTTCCAGGAGAATCTCTCCCTCACCTGTCTGTAACTCTTCAAATACCCCTAGTGCCCTGCCAATGGTGTGTCATGTACTGCCCTCAAAATCATATCCTTGGGTGTGGACTCAGCGACAAGATAGATCATGTATTTGTAGTAGATGACGTCATCCACTACTCTATACCTGTCATCCTGAATACTGCCCTCCATTGACTCACAAGTGAAGGTATTCTTGGAAATTATTCTATCAAAAGAATGGACTTCCAATCTACTAAGATCTTTGTCATGGAGAAGGTTCCAGGTCTCCTGGATAGGGCGTCAACAACTATGTTCTTCTTCCCCTTTACATACTCAATGTCAAAATCATATGCTTACACCTTACTCACCCATTTATGTTGCCTCACATTCAAGTATTTATGCTCTAAGAAATATCTCAAGCTATTGTGGCCAGTCTTAACCACAAAGCGTCCTCCCACTAGGTATTATCTGAACTTGGCTAGTGCATGCATGATGGCCAACATTTCCTTATCATAGATCAGATAAAGCCTTTCTGGCTCCCTCAGATTCCTGCTCTCAAAATCTATCGGGTGTCGATTATGCATCAACACCGCTCCTATCCCCTCACCAGATGCACCACATTCCAGGATAAAAGGTTGTGTGAAATCTGGAAGTGCTAACACTGGGAAAGTGCTCATCACCTTCTTCATTCTGTTGAATGCTACTTGTGCATCCTATGACCATCGGAACACCACTTTCTTGCTGAGGTCTGCCAATGGCACAACCAATTGTGAAAATCCTTTCACAAAGCGCCTGTAATAGTTGTATATCTAGAAGAATCCTTGCAACTCTATGAGTGATCTGGGGGTGGGCCAATCTAGAATTGTTTGGATCTTCTATCGATGCACTTTTACTCCTTCAACACTAATCATGTGCCCCAGATAGAGGATTCATATCAAACCAAACTCACACTTGGAAAAAAGCGATTGGTCCTCCATAATGGTGATAATCTTATCTACATGCTTTAGATGTTCCTCCCAAGTCCTGTTGTAGATCAAAAGATCGTCAAATAACACCGGTAAGAATTTCCTCAACTACTTGTTGAATATGTGGTTCATACATGATTGGAATGTAGCGGGTGTGTTAGTTAGCTCGAAGGGCATGACTAGAAACTCCCAGTGCCCATATTGACATCTGAAGGTCATTTTATGGATGTCCTCCTCCTTGACCCGAATATGATGATACCACAATCGAAGATCAATCTTTGAGAAATACACCGCCCCATGCAACTCATCTATCAACTCGTCAATCCTAGGTATCGAGAACTGGTTCTTGATGGTCTTCTTGTTCAATGCCCTGTAGTTGATGCACATCCTCATTGTGCCATCCTTCTTCTTCACCAACTTACCACGAAAGAAGCGAAAGGAATAGAACTAGGCTCAATGTGTCCCATCTCCAACAACTCATTTATGGCCTTCTCTATTTCATCCTTGAACCTCTTCAGATGTCTGTAGGGAGTGGTGATCACAGGATTCAACCCCTCTTTTGATGACTCTGATCCTGGGGTGGGTTGTTTCCCTCGTCCTCTAGTTTTCCTTGGCATCAATTCCTCAAGAAATCATAGGCTAGCAAGATCACCAACTCTGATACCACTATAGTATCCCTTACTAGGATGGACTAGCTCAATATGTTTGTTGTCCAGAAATATTGCTTTTCTTTGTGTGATTTTGTTAAACACTTTGCATAAATCTTGCTGGAACTTTTTACAAGTAGTTTGCATATGTCTCAGTGATGGGAATATTGCAAAACACAATGCACTTATCCATTACAAAGTAAATAGAGGAAATAACATGACATCTTATTATGGACAAGAACTCCAAATCACAACAATACAAGGATCTCTATGGGTTGTAACAACAACAAGATAATCTTCCTAAACAATCAAGTCTAATGACAGTTGGGCAGCTGCAAATCTCTATAGAAAACAATTTAAGAAACATGGTAATGATGCCATAAAATCCTCCAAGTTGTTGTCAGTTGTCCAAAGGCTCTCCTAGCCTCACCCAAAGCTTCTGAAAACCCCGCGGCTCTATCAAGGGACCCTACTTACTGCCCCTATCTGCAAAGGTTGGAATTCGATCGTCGTACCTATGCGTCTCTACAATTGCATTTTGCAGAGGTTGTCACGTGACGACACTGGACCACCCGCGATGCGTCGCGTGACGAGGCTAGACAACTAGCGCTGCATCATTGAATACTCATGCTCCACCAACAATGACGTCCTCTGTCCTCATTTTCCCCGAAACCCTCCAGACACCTACAAAAATCTGAGATCAATCTCCTCTAGAAAGTTTTGCAAATCTCATGTGTGAGTCAATATATCACCAATTGAAACAAACTACAAATAGAAACTCCAATGAAGATCTTTTATGGATGATCCTTCTTGTCTAGCTAAGGTGGATATTGCCACTAAAGCCAAGCTGCAATGGTGACAAATTGCAATGGTGGAAGAGGTTTTGTAATACTTACGAACAATGGATCAAGATCACCATCAATAAATCAATCAAATCCTTAATGCCAAAGAGAAGGGTTACCCCTCTGTTTATCCTTCCTTAATTCTACAATTTTTTTTTTCCCCTCTTTGACCAAATCAAATCCTCACTTTATTTTCCCTCCAGTTTCATTTTAAATATAATTATTTATTTTTATTTAATGTCGCTAGAATTTATCATTCTTTTAACCTAGTGACACCAAATAAACTATAGAGCTCCCCATTTTCTTGTTGGTATAGCCTGTAAAGAAGTGGAGTATGGGCTATTAAGTCATCCTCCGTCATCATCAATTGTGTAGTGCCCCCGAGGCCGAACCCCCATTGTAAGACATGTTTGAAAGAAATTGTAATTATGTTTTATAGAAGTTTTGGTGAGCTAATTTTTGTATAATTTGGTAGGCTTATGTGCTGTCGAGGCCGAGGGGCCTAAGTGTTGAGGGGCGGGGAGCACATTTGTTGTACTTGTATGTATCTTGTAGAATGATTAATAAAATAGAAACACCACCCCAATATGCTTGAATGACCACAATGAATGAGTGAAGGGGGACCGAGCATCCATAGAATGGGCAAGGAACTAGGGACTAAAAGGTGGGAAAAGGCTAGAGTGTTATTGAGCCTAGGAGCTTAAACCCTTTAGAATGATATTTTAATATTATTCAAGATATCAATGCATTATATGTTTTAACCTAAGTCCCTTTTAAAGGACATGATTTAAATGGTGAGGCTTACCTGCGTTACCGGAACACATGCGGTGATCCACATGTGTGGCGATTATCAACTCCCTATTATTGCAATAGAAAGTCGTGATGAGTCGTGTTGGGGGTTCTTCTCCATTTACACACTCACCGTTTGCCAAGGCGGATGGAGAGCCCTGCGGAAGCGGCCCCATAGAGTACGTCGCCACGGGCAAATCACGAACCTGCGTTGACCCTTACATGGATTGTATCGCGCTGTTCGACACCGAGCGTGGAGTCTATCTGGGTAGGGGGAAACACCCGATGCGGTGGAGATGCGGGTAAGAGTGCGGAAAATTGTTTCGGGGAATTCATCCGTCCATTCCGGGTCCATTCCATCCATTTCCTTCCATTCCTCCATTCCTTATCCATCCTCCATCCTGTCCATCCATCCATCCATCCTCCATTCCTTCCTCCATCCATCCATCCATCCATTCCTCATCCATTCCTCCTTTCCGTCCTTCCTCCATCCGTCCATCCATCCATCCATCCATCCATCCGTCCTTCCGATCTAATCCATTCCGTCCATCCATTCCTCCATCCATCCATCCGTCCATCCTCCATTCCATTCATCCATTCCATTCCATCCTCCGTCCTTCCATCCTCCATTCATCCGCTCCATTTCCTCGTCCTTCCATCGTCCATCCGTCCATCCATCCTCCATCCATCCATTTCCTCCATTCCATCCGTCCATCCATCCATCCTCCCTCCATTCATCCATCCATCCATCGGTCCTCCATTCCTCCATCCATCCGTCCATCCTCCTTCCATCCATCCATCTACCATCCGTCCATTCCTCCATCCTCCTTCCTTTCCTCCTTCCTTCCTTCCATCCTCCATCCATCCTTCCATCCATCCATTTCCATCCTCAGCTCCTTCCATCCGTCCATCCGGCATTCCATTTCCATTACGTCCATTTCCATTCCGTCCATTTCCATTCCGGATATTGGTCCATCCATCCTCCTTCCATCCTTCCATTCCTTCCTCCATCCATCCATCCATTCCTCTCCATTCCATCCGTCCATCCATCCGTCCATCCATCCTCCATTCATTCCTTCCATCCTTTCCGTCCATCCATCCATCCATTTCCATTCCATCCGTCCATCCTCCATCCGTCCTTCCTTCCATCCGGCCATCCTCCATCCATCCGTCCATCCGTCCCTCCTCCATCCATCCATTCCTTCCATCCATCCATTCCTCCATCCATTCCTCCATCCACTCCGTCCATTCCATTCCATCCATCCATCCATTCCATCCATCCATTTCCATCCATTTCCTTCCATCCATCCATCCGTCCATCTTTCATTCCATCCATCCATCGTCCGTCCATCCATCCATCCTCCTCCGTCCTGCCATTCCTTCCGTCCTTCCATTCCTCCATCCATCCATCCATTTCCCATCCTCCTCCATTCCATCCTTCGCACTTCCATCCTCCTCCATTCCTTCCATCCATTCCTCCTTCCTTCCATTCCTCCATCCATCCATCCTTCCTCCATTCCGGCTTTCCTCCATTTCCTCATCCATTCCTCCTTTCCTTTCCTTCCATCCTCCAGCTCCATTCCTCCTCTGTCCATCTTTCCATGAAAAATCCATCCATCCATCTTTAACCTAGTTACCATTCGCGGAGCTTGTTTTGGAGAGTCGTATTCGGTTATTTGTCGGTAATTGGTGAGAGAGATGGGCTGCGTGGTGTTGTTGGTCGCGGTGGTAATTGAACTGTGTGTGATCTCTCTAGGGAGGGGAGGGAATTGTTGTTCAGTGCAGGTGGTAATTGAGCCTGTGTGTGATCTCTCTCTAGGGGAGGGAGGTGGATGTTGTTGGAAGAGGTTTCTTCCAGAGAGTGTCCGGCACCAGCTTCAGGCTCCGAGACTTCCTGATCCGGCCTGTTACCGAGGCCCAGAGAGGGAGGTTAGCATCGATGGACTGTGCTTGTGAAGGTGTATACTCTCAGGCGAAACAGGCATGTGGGGAATGAGAGTCTGGTAGTAGTGGGCGTAAGATGGCATCTTTGGGAAGAACCTTTCCAGGTATTTCTGTGATGTTTTCCCTGTAACCTCAGCCTAGCCTAGGATTCCTTGCCCTGGGGTGGAGCTCGGTCCCAGCTCGGGGGTGATCCATTGCTGAGTTGATGAGCAGTGTGGTCTAAGGCTGGGAGGTTCGTGGAAGGCCTGCACTTGGTTGGTGGAACCACCACTGTTACAAGATAAGTGTTTAACTATGTTCTTATCACATTTTGGCATGACTGTGCTGTATATATTATCATGTTTTCCGCTGTGTATATGAATTAGTATGAAGTATAATCGACTGTTAATTATGGCAATAATTCGTATGAATACTCTGTGTTGAGTGTGTTTAATTGTTAAAGGCATGTAGTGTATATATACACTGGACTATATGTGTTATGAAAATCAAACGTAAGTGTATACCGATTGTTATATTGTGCGTTATAAGCCTTGGTTTAACAAAAGGGACACTACAAATTAGAAGGGGACATTACATCCAGACTCTTGTTATATCAAGGTGTTTATTAATTTATGTTCTGAATGTCAACACTTGATTCCCTTATGATTCATATTTGCAAATGCAAGATACAAGATATGGCCTTTCCAAGAGAGCCTTATGATTAGTACTTGGATCTGCGTTGATATGGAACTGTAAAGCATGCTATATTTTTCCTAGGGTGTGAACATATGCTACTTTTGCAACTAGTCTGGAAAATATAAGAGATGCCATCTCCTTCCCTAAATATCCAAGGAGAGTTGATCTGTGAACTTACAGGTTCAATTGCATTTTTGTTTCAACTTACATAAGATTTACCGACGAAAGATAATTCTATGGTTGAATGGGCAAAGCTATATCCATAACTTGAAATTGCGAGTGAGCGAAACAATATCAGATTTGGGTTCATTTCCTATTATGTTAGGGTAAATCTTATATACTTGTAATTCTAAATCTTTCATTCTTTAAGATGTTTATTATTTATTTTTTAAATATGATTGAAACTTTAAGTAGATTGATGCTCTCTAGAGGAATTTTATGGAATTTTTTTATTTTTTTTTAGGGGAATTAATCAATAGTCTTCTTGATTCATGATTCAGTAGTCCAACTGCTTGATCGTATGAAATGGCCTTGACTTTTACCGCAACCAAACAAGAAGGTCTTGTCATGGTTTATGCCTTACCAAAATTATGATATTTTGGGAGGCCACTTATACCGCCAAATGTCTCCCTTATTTCTTATTGGTTTCTCAATTCAATTCTGATTCGAATATGATCTAATGACCCTAGCTATTATTCCATATTTTAAATCAACCAACTCTCCTTTTCATTTTCGTAATTACATGTATAATATCTATTGTAATTGCATTTATAATGGTGATGTAAAGAATAATAGAGATGTCTATTTGGGTTACTTATTTGGTAAGGGGCATTGGTCGAGCCACTCTAGTGTATCCCTATTGGCTTAATGGAAGGAAGGCTCTCCATAAAGCAAATAGTTTTTTTTTCTCCAGTCCATGATCATTAGTGATTATTAGTGATTGAAGAGCCCCATTTGCTAAGATTGTTTATGTAGAAAGCATACCACACTCTCTCTATATTTATATATAAACATCCAAAATTGATATTATACTTGTATCTATGGATAAGAATATAAGAATAGAGAATAAAGCAAACATCTTTAATAAAATTTAGATAGATTATTTATTTATTTATTTTTACATTTACAATAATTTTTATTGATCTATTTTAGATAATAACTTTTAATTTTAAAATAATATTTTTTCTTTTATTATTTTATTATTTTAGATAATAACTTTTAATTTTAAAATAATACAAAAACTTTTAATTGAGCTTCTTTGCTTCCGGTAATCTCCTTCCACTATTGGAGTTTTACATAAACACTCCCATGTAGACATGTTAATAAATTGCTAATAAATTATGGACATGAACCCATGCATCCATCTTTAGGCTAATAAATAAATTGTGGACCGAGTCTTCTATGTCAACCAGTGCGTCCAATGCATCCATCCTCTTCAATTAGTCTTCTAATTGTTTGTTTTATAGGGGGTGTGCTTTCAATGCCTATAACTTGCAATTCATGATCGTTGCTTTACGAATAAAGGCCGTCCCATGATGTTCCTTTACGAATGAAGGCCTTCCAATGCCGTTCCTTTACAAATAAAGGCCTTCCCATTACTTGTGTAACGAACCATCTTTCTAAACAAGTAACAACATCTTCATCATAGCTGAAAATAAATTAATGTCCTCATATCATAGTAACCAGTTACAATGTCCCTGACCCTATCAACATTACATTCATAAGATTAAAATTACATCAACATTAAAAAAGTACTATAGAACACCATCCATAACAAAATTCCTCAAAATAGCATACACCAGGTGTACCAGTTAAAGCTCTTTTTGACAATATATCTGCCTCCATATTTAATTCTATGTAAACATGTAGAAACTTTAACTCCTCAAAAGTATTTAGGAGTTCTTTGATTCTGTGTGCCCATTGATCTAGGATTATATTATGAAGATTTGTTTTTCCAATAATCCACTCTATGAGGATCTTCGAGTCTCCTAGGACTTGTAATGAAACCACATGCAGTTTATGAGCAAAGAGTAATAACACCCACAAACCCAACATCTATGCCTTTGTATTTGTACCTATGTCAACCATTAAAAGGCCTTTATAGTATCTTATGTCATTTAAAATCAAGACAAACCCAACACGACATTGTCCATCCTTGGAGGCTCCATCAAAGAAACCTGCACCGTTGTAGTC
This sequence comes from Picea sitchensis, assembly GCA_010110895.2. Taxonomy (NCBI): domain Eukaryota; kingdom Viridiplantae; phylum Streptophyta; class Pinopsida; order Pinales; family Pinaceae; genus Picea; species Picea sitchensis. The sequence continues at coordinate 736,937 of SNQJ01S0001299.1, read as the reverse complement.
AGTCTCAATTTCTTTCACCAGTGTTCTTGATTTATAAACTTTGTTTTATTTACAAAACTCCAGGAAGTAACTTATAATATTGGAGACAATTGCTTCCAATGTTCTATCCACATTATTAAATAATAATTCATTTCTATGTCTCCATAGGCCCCAACTAACAAAAATAGGCAGAAAACTAAATTTCTTATGTGATCTAACCTAATTAGAAAGATTACTTTCAAAATCAAGACCTCCCCATTGTCCATAGTATTTCAATTTCAAACAAACATTTTCCCAAACCCCTTTAGCAAAGGAGCAATGGCCAAAAATATGATCAATTGATTCTTCACTTTCTCTGCAATGAACACACCAGTTTGGACCCTCCCAACCTCTTTGTTTTAGCACATCCCATATCTTAGGCATAGCCAAGTAAAGAAAATATGTTTTAAAGGAATTTGCCATTTCCAGATTTACCTATACCACTATTTTGAGTTCTCTACAGTCATATTTGAAACAATATTATCATACAAAGATTTTGCAGAAATAATACATGTAGGATGGCCTAACCAGATCAGGGAATCCTCCTCCCTAATGAGCTTGATGCCTGCTTTCTTTAAGCATTCGATGTATGATTCCATGCCTCGGCCCAGATCCACTGAAGTCTCAATTGATTAGAAGTTAACCATTTGGACAGTCCAAATGAATCTGCATCTATTATATTGACATGTGCCAATGTTTTAAAACCATTAAGAGCCAAATAATTCACTGGATCTTCAAGTAGTGAGTAACAATCTTCCCCATTCACAAAAGGATCAATGCCTAATCTGAGTTGCTCTCCATTTCTAATTTTCCAAGAAAGAAGATTACATATCATTGGATAGCATTTCAAGTAACCTCTCTAGAAAGGAGACCCCTTTTGCCCAAGGCCTTTGTAGTTCCCAACCCACTCCACCAAAGTCAGATTTTTTAAGTATTTTCTAGTAAGTATATAGCTCCAAAGTCCCTTTCCACACAAGCCTTTCCAAATATTTTTTAGACTCAAAGCTATGTTAAACCATGTGAGATGTTTAATTCCCCATCCTCCCAAAACCTTAGTACAAGACATAGATTCCCAATTGGTCAAATGCATTTTACTTGAGTGCTTAACCGACCCTGACCACAAAAACTTAAAGATTTTACTTCTGATCAAATTTATAGTAGTAGCAGGAATAAAGGCTAAAGACATCCAGAATATTGGGATATTGGTCAAGACAATAGAAACTAAAGTGAGTCTTCCCCCTAAACTCAACCATTTGTAGCACCATAGATTAATTATATTCTCAACTTTTTTAATAAGCCATTGCCAATCCTGACCTTGTAGCATGTCGGATTTAACATAAAGCCCAAAGACTTAAATCCATTTTCTAATGAATAAGCTCTAAAGGGAAATAACTCTAGTATCTGGGTCATCTCTGCATCAATTATCCCATTCCTTAGAAAATAAGATTTAGTCCCACTCCCCTCCATGCATGTAGCTTGACAAAAGCAACTGATAATATTCTTAATTTCCTGCCACTCTTTCGCAGTGCCATTTCCAAAGATGAGCACATCATCTACAAAAAGAAAATGTGTGATGAAATTTGCCATACAAACTTTAATACCTGAAAGATTTCCATCTCTCCGAGCAACATAGATAATCCTACCGAGAGCTTCAATAACCAATATGAACAACAAAGGGGACATAGGACAACCTTGTCTTAGTCCCCTACTACTCTTGAAGAAATTTGTAGGGCTTCCATTAATGAGTACTACAAAACATGCACTTGATACACATCCCATAACCCAGTCAACAACATAAATAAGGAGTCCAATTTGAAGTAATACCAGTCTGAGAAATACCAAGTTGGCCTTGTCATAAGCCTTTACCAAGTCCATTTTGAGAATGAGGGCATCTAATTTTTTTAACTTGATATTGTGCATACCTTCTTGAGCTATACCGATAGCTTCTACTATTTGTCTATTCTTGAGGAATCCAAACTGTTCTAGTGACATCTCCTCAACAAATTTAGGCTTGAGTCTATTAGATAATCTCTTAGAGATGATCTCGTAAATGAGGTTACACAATGTTATTGGCCTAAACTCTTTAAAAGAATTTGGGTGTCCACACTTAGGAATTAAAGTGAGGAAAGTATAATTTATAGCCCCAGACACCCTACGTGTCAATCTACTTTCTTCCACTAACTGGAGCAGGGCTTCTCCCATAACATTAAAGAACTCTAAAAAAAATTCTACTGGCCAACCATCATGCCCGGGGCTTTTTTCTTTAGCAAATCCCTTAATGACCCCTTCAATTTCGTCCAGAGAGATCGGTCTTCAAATGATCGAGACTTCCTCTTCAGTGAAGAATCTGGGCATGTTCATGACAACCTCAAGTTGTGCACTGATAGTACATGCATTTGTGTCACTGTACAGCTGTGAGAATGACCTCTTAGCTTCCTTTTTAATATCCTCGTTTGAACTTACCCAATCATCATGCTCATCTTTAATGTCCCAAATGGAGTTTCTAAGTCTTCTGTGATTGGCATAGGAATGAAAAAAAATTGTATTCCTATCTCCCAAATTTAGCCAAACTACTCTGCTTTTTAGTCTCCATGTCTCCTCTTCTACTCTCATAAACTTTATGATGTAAATGGATATTGGTGGTCACCCACCTATTCCAACTGGCTCCTTTTTACATTTTTAGTTCAGCACGTTCTTATGTAATTCTTTGTAATTTTGATTTCTACCCTTTTGGGGTTGTCTAAATCCATACACAGCTTTTAAGTGGAGATTGGTGGCCGCCCACCTAATCCAACTGGATTATTTTGGACGTTTTCATGCCAATACATCTTTTTGTACTTCCAGGGTCGTTTTGGGGCCCTAAACAATGTTTTTTTGGCTTGCCACAATCAAACTATAGATGGAGTTAGAGTTTGACGACATAATTACATCGAAAGGCATATACCTATTGGAGATGGGCACAATTAATGATCTTTTAATCTTAAATTATAATCTGATGGCTACACATTGAAGATGTCGGTATATTCTTAGTCATCCTCCAAAATCAATGAGTCAGATTTATTGTTGATAACTTCCTTGCATTTATGAATGCATCAGTTAACCTATTTACTTTTTAACATTTACCTAATCATATTAAGAAATTACTGTAACATCATATGATTGCCACGTTTAAATAATTAACCTTTGAGATTACCACATTTAGCAGGCACTCCTTCAACTTCATTCTTGGAAATTACACGTATTAGACAAGCCACGTTTCCATGCTATCACAGATTTAATCAACTGTCCGCGCGTTTCCTCTACCTCAGATTTCCTCAGCTGTAAGCCTTTCGGTGTTCACCAGCTGCGAGTTAGCGGCTGTGCTAGTGTGTAGTTCTCGAAAATACCTTTCCAACGGGATATCACACGCCTAAAAGGGAGGTTGTATCCAAAAKTTACGACCCCAAGAAGTTGAGGTACCATCTTACCCATCAGAGCCCACATAACTTTTGACGTTTCATCTCCTAGGGTTAGTTTTTGGATGTCTAGGGTTTTGGCATCCATGAGTAATGTTAAAAAGGCCTCTGGAGCCTCATTGTAATCATTCTGCTCAGATGGATGCGCGTAGCAGCCACATCTCTTCTCAGAGATAGCTACCACCATTCGAGCAAGTTGTTTTCAATTCTCCAATTTTACAGTTTCAGCCTATTTAATTTATTCAATAGAAGTTATTGTTCACTAGATATATGTTGTTGTTCTTTGTATCTCCATGTTATTGTATTCAGTCTGTTATTTACTTCGTTCCACTCATAAATCTGGATCAGTGGTATCTGAGTGGTCTGCTCTTCATTTATTTTTCTTCGTGCATTTTCCCGACAAGATCTGGGTACAAAAAGTTGGCACTCAAACCAGTTGAGCCTTTGGAAGATCGGTCGCGTCGAGCCCGACCACGACTCATGGGGGATGAGAAGAAAGATGATGGAGCAAGAGATCCTTTTAAATTGTTGCTCGAGGAAGCCCTTGCACGACAAAGGAACAAAATGATGGACAACTTTGCACAGATCCTTCGACGGTTGTCCACAGGAGACGCATCTTCATCAAGCGGCCATGCAACCCCTTCAAGGTACAAGTAAATTTTTATATTCCATTATTTGAAGGACTAATAGATGCAGATGTTGTAGATAAATGGTTGAATCTCGAAGGGTATTTTTTGGTCCACAATTTTTCTGATAGGGAAAAGATTAATTTTTCACTCATCAAGGTCGTCCCCCATGTTAAGGACTAGTGAGTGTTGGCACAGGGGCAAACCCAGGGTTCAATACTTAACAATGCACCAACAAAACCCCGACTACCGGACCTTTCGGAAACACCTACGAAGCAGCTGAAGTCTCACCCAAGGTAGAAGTAGGGGGGTTACAGGACGCAGGTGTCTATAACCAGGCTGGGACACAGATCTGTGATAATAACACTTCACAGAGTATTTTGTTAACGCTTTGAAGGTGACATGCATTAGTTTCCTAACCCTATTAACATCGCAGAGCATAACCAAAGATAGATTGGCGCAGTAACAATAAATAATAATATATCCTAAGCAATTAGCACTTGTCATTATAGATTAGATCTATCATCCATTTACCCTTAACATAAGTAAATCACTAAGCAATAACAGATTTATCTATTACACAACATAATCAAAGCACTAAGCAGATCTATGACAAAAATAACATAGCACAAAGCAAACCATAAGACACCAGATATATGTGGTTCACCCCAGGATGAGGTTACATCCACCAACTGCTTCGCCTCTTTATTATTCGCCAAATATTACATTCATTCACTCTGGTGCACTAAGCCACGGAGTCAAGATTTGCACTAGATAGGAGATTTGCGCACTGAGCACCAAGTCCTCCTTCCAAAACTAGGTCAAATGCACGTAGCCAAATCACAACATTTGCACCTTCTACAAAATCATAGTCTCACACATACATGCCTTTGCACAAAGCATTCTGTTCACACAGAACTACGTTCACTTCACTTGCTACTTCGACAATACATTCTTCTTTATTTATATTTTACAGACCCTTACAATAAGGCCTAATCATGGGAAAACCCCATGGGATGATATCCCATAAACCCATTACCAAAACCCTAGAGGACCCTTTACTTGGTCCACTTAACCCTCAAAATCGGTGAGATCCGGGATCTCAACTCTTCTTGGGCGCTCCTTCCTCAACCAACGTGTTGAAGTCCAAAAGTGGTTCAAAGCTGACCGAAGTTTTCCCAAAACTTGGTCAAGGGCCAATAGGCCCCCAACACTCACTTGTGACTCATCCCGAGTCACTCAGGTCCAGACAGTGTTGCTTCGAAAGCCTCGAGCTACCTCGACTTGTTGCTTCGCCTGAGCCTCCTGCTCAACGAGCTCCTAGATCGTCTGCACTATAACATGCCCTTATATGCATTATTCTACTGCTGCAACCACTTGATCTAGTTGCGAGCCTTGTCCATCAATTTCTTCGAACACCTTGCAAGCTTCGTCTTGCACAGGTTGTAGCTTCTGCGTGGCTTCCATTACCTTACCCTGGAGGGCAGTGATCTGTTGTTGTACTGCGCGTTGCTCCTGGGATCTCTTCATTCTTCCACTGCGATGAGCAGCTTCATCTATGCCTGTAACCAAAATGCTTGTTGTTGTGCCTCCTGTAACTACGCTTCTAGTTTCCTCAACTCTGGATCTTCGACGAGGCATTCATATGTCTGGGCACTCATATCACTCAGTTGTTTACATTCTGAGGTGAGGGATCTTATTCTTACTACTACGTTTTTGGCGGTCTCTTCCCTCTGGTCACGCACCTCCTGCGGGGTGCTCGGTACTGTTTGGGCCTCCAATTCTATTATCCTAGCCTAAAGTTGTTGGAGGGTCTCAACGAGCTTCATTATTTGATCTTTGACCGACTCTTGTTCTTCCTATACCAAGCATGACACAGAGTGACATGCATTACTTACCGCTTCCTTGACCATGGCCCTCTCTGCGAGTAACTGCTCTTTTTCCCCCTGAAACTTCACCTGCAGCTCTACTTTCTCGCTTTCATGGGAAACTACATTGTCCTATGTTGCTCATAATTTCACTAGGACTTTGTTCTTTTCCTTTTTCAAGGCTTCTGTAGCTTTCTCCTTCTCTTCCTGAGCTCTCTAGAGCCGAGCTTCTGTTGCATCTGCAATCCTTCTCAATTGGGTTGGTTCATCCCCCAAATCTGGAGTCTGCGACAAGGAAGGTGCAGACGGCGTAGTAGGTACTACACAGACCAAGCGAACAACTTGTTGTACTTCCTTCAACTCCTTCTCGATCCTTCCATATAACTCCTCTTGCTTCTCTCCATATCTCTGCAATATGTATTCAGAGGGGTCCTCCATAGCTTCACGAACCAAATTGATGTCGTTCTCAGTGAGAGTGGCCTCCAACTAAGGCTTATTGGCACGTGTCTTCTTCCTTGCTGAGGGTTTCTTTGGAGAAACCTTCCTCTTCTGCAGTGTTACTGTCCCAACAAGGGGATCCTCAGGTGGAGGGGTGGTAGCTTCACCTCCTCCTTGCTCTTCTGCTCCCTCATCTCCTCCTCCTTGCCCTTCTGCTTTGTCTTCTCCTCCTCCTAGTGAGCTAAACCCATTATCTTCAGAAGCATTGTCCTCCTCATCGCTCTCTATGTCTTGGACTTCATCCTGCTTTTTCTTCTTCTTCGTCCCACTAGACTGTCCGCCATGTTCAACCCAGGTAACTATGGGGCTTCCTATGGTCTCAGTGTCAGATAATTCTTCATCAGTGACAGCTACAAGAAACTCCTCCGCCCACTCCTTTGTAATTTGCTCCATATCATCATCAGTCAGCTTGTAGTACGACTGTAATTATTCCGGGTTCTCATCTTTGCACACGGTGATGTAGATGAAATGAGGATCAACGCAAAACTTTGCTATTGGTCGGTACTGGTGCAGGGTGCACGGTGTCATGCGCGAAAATGATTCGATGGTGACCTTCAGCTGTTGATACTATGCATGAGACATTGCATTGGACTGCCACTGCTTCGTCATGTCATTGGTGTACCACAGGGTGGAAAACCGAGTGGCCAACAGCTGTGAGGGTTCGATTTATGGGAAGGTGGCTCCTTCAAGCATTTGCCAAGCGACAAATGTGATCAAAATGATCAGCCAACTGTAATGTAATTCATATCCCAAGTCTTGGGCTTCACGACAATCCTTCTCTAGCTCGTTGACGAGGTAGTTAGCCCAGTTCATCTGCATGCCCTCCACACACTTTCCTACGAGGTCCACCACGAACCCAATGACCTGTGTGGGGCGGTTCTTCCTCACAACCTTGCCAGCTAGGAGTTCGCAAGCAAGGCACACTACACCATCCTATATAGAGGTTATCTTGAAACCTCACTTTCCTTTCTCTACCTCTCCGTAAGCTTCCTTGATGCGGTGCGCCAAGGAACGATCTGAGGCCTTCCCTGGATAAAACTGGTGAGGGTCAGAACCCTTCACACTTAATCCTGTGATCTGGTGGATCAGCGTCAGATCCACAATAATCCTCCTATCAAGCCAAAAGTATCCGCCATGATAACACGACATAAGGAGTTTAACGCAAGCGTTAACCTCCTGGTGGCAGCCAAAGTGCGAGATCTTCATCACATTCAACACAATGGACTGTGCCAACTCCTTAATCCATGGCTGTGAGATGAGGCGAGGCTTCTTTTTAGTTGTCTTCGTGAGAGAGTGGTGGGGCGCCAACATGACGTAGTTCTTCCGATCTCCTAAGTTGAAGTCGATGTTCTTTAATAGCAAGATCTGTCCTAACTAACTCTCAACTGTGCGTATTCCTTT
>SNQJ01S0001299.1:695700-717976 GCA_010110895.2 Picea sitchensis | reverse complement strand
TTACAGTCTTGCCACAGGGAACCGAGACTTTTGATATGTGAGCCTGTCCAGTTGGCTTACATACCTTCTGCTTACCACCATCACATCCAATGCTGATCTCACCGCCACCCGTACTTCTACGATCCATTTCAGCAAAAGTCCCCTGACTCTTACCAAGACTAGGAGAAATCAGAGACCTCCTTCTACATCGCACCCAACCACTATCGAAAAAAGAACTGCCACCTTGCACATCCACATCATCAGACCAATCCAAGACTTCCATCTCCTCCATATTTACCATACAGTTCCTTGCCAATCAAAACCCTACACCATTTCCTACCTACCCACATACGACGCGTAACAATTGATGACCTTGAAAAATACAATTACCAAAATAGCTCTAGTATCTGGGACATCTCTGGCCAGGGCTGCAACTCTCGCTAACCCCCATGAGCTCCATTGGCTATTTTGCACGGACAGACCACCATAATGCAGGAAAGCCTACCACCATACCAGGTCTTTGGCGGTGAAGAACCAACAGTCTTAGTTTTACACTTACTACTTTGACGGGTGCCCAAAATCCTTCCAAATAACTTACCCCTATCCATAAATCAACCTACAAAACTTATAGTGGGTTACCCTTATCCATAAAGCAGCCTACAGACGAAACTTATAGTAGATGGTGCCGCTATTGAATTTGAAAAGACAGGTTCTACTATTGCCCATTTCCAAATGTACCTAGCAGGTAAGCTGCAACACTAGTTATACCTATAATTATTATTTAATACACAATAAAATGAAAAAAATTGTATTATACCTATAAATATTATTTAATACACAATAAAATGAAAAAAAAGGTCATGTATTTTTTATTTATTCTCACACAATGATAATTTTTACTTAAATTCCAAATGTGTGTATAACATTTTTATGAATTTTATATTAATGTACATCATACTTTAACATTAAATGTCTTCATGACATTTTTATTTACTCTTTTATATATATAATAATGTCCAGTATTGACCAAAATAAAGCCAAGGAGAAAAAAGCAGCATACAAAGGCGAAGGGACTCAGAGCAGACAAATTAAATTAAATTGAACATGGACACAAAGGAACCAGAGTGAGGGTTCCTTTGACTAGACGAGTTATTCGCGCGCGTTAGGGTTTGTATGTGTAATGGAATATGTAAAAACCCTAGCCTAGGGTTACAAAGGCGCCTTGGAGTGGATTGTTGTTTATATAAGGAAGATTGGTTTTACGAATGCCAGGAGACGAAGAGGATGGTTTCAGATTTTTGGATCCCAAGGGATATCTCGATGAATCGATAGTAGAGTTACTGGGGATTGCTTTATTTTTCAGCCACAAGCTTTGTGTATGATCTTTTTGCCCTTCGCGAAGGTAGTAGATCTTCTGTTTTTTTTTTTGGTTTTTTTGGTTTTTTTTTAATAAATTTCATGACCTCTGCTATCTATTGTTTCGCGTTTCCCACTGTTTCTTGTTTGGTTCCCTTTGTATCGTGTTCTATTGCGAATGATCAATCGCCTATTTGAATATGCTGCTTTTGCTTTGTGTGAAATGTCTCTGTCGAGTTGCAATGCGAAGATGAAGACCTAAATATTTATGTCTGGACTTATGAGATACGTCTATGAATATATTCATATCTTCTGAGCATTTGCACTTATATTCTAATTGTTCTGAGTTAGGTAGTTTTAGGTGGCATCATTACTAATTCTTTGTGTTATTTTTAGTTCTGCGGCATGATGAACTGATTTGCATTGCCCTATAGTTAAAAATTAAATGATGTATGTATTGTAGGGTAGGCTTGACTAGCCCCTTGCATGCTGTATCGAAGGGTAGGCTTAACTAGTGTATTGCAAGCTGTATCGATTTCCATGGAGGCAAATGGCCCTACTCACTCACCCACACCTTGCATTTTGTAAGTTTTCCATTTCGGTAATAGCCATTGCATTGAGTTGGTATGTTTACTGTAGGCTTGTTGTCGTGCTCGTAAGAGTTAACATGAGATGTGAATGGTCTTTGTGATGAGTAAAGCAGACGGGCGGACAGAATTGAGCCGTGTTGATTGTCTCATAACCCCGACAGGGTTCCTGAAAGACCGTTGATATCATCTATGGAAAGACGTGACTTTGTAAATTTGTAATTGTAGTTAGAGGTTTGGAAATCTGCTGCTTTAAGTGTACTGAGACAAGTGATCTGCTCTTATAGTTTGAGGCGACTGGATGTGTCAAAGATGTCTATAACACTAATAAATGAAATCATAAATACAAATGGGTGTTTGATTAGTAAAAACAAAATTAGTTTAGTGTATATCCATTTTCTTAACCTTGGATCTTTGCACATCTATTGGTTTAAGCCCTAAGCTTCCTTGGCCAAAGTTGGATCCAAGATTTAAGTCAATTAACATGTTTTGCTTTGCTGTATCGGTGGATCTTCCAATTAGATTTCTGGGTATTGAATGATGTATGAGTGTTTTCTTGATTGCTTCTGTGTTCGCATAATAAAAAATTTTCTGTATCATTTTTACATTATTTTGGTAATGGTTGGAAAGTGGCCTTGTGTTTATTGTTAATGTGATGGTTTGTGACAATTGTATTACCTTTGATTTTATTGTTAATTTGATATTGAAAGTGGTTCCATCTTCTCTTTATTTTGTTTTGTAATTTGTTTTGTAACTTTGAGCACTTGTTAGATAACTTTAATGTGGTGACTGTAAAATAATGTTGTAAAACAATATTTTTCTGGTACTTACTGGAAAAATAATATCCACCTAAACACTGTACATTTCCTATTCTCCTTAAATGTCACTGGTTTAGACAAGAAACTTTAAAAGTCTATATTTGAAAACTTGATTTCTAAATGTCTAGGCCCATTCTATGTTCATCTCCATACTTTTTCTTTTAACTGAACTGAAATTTATATTATAGAAAGAGCTGAGCTGTGGCAAACAGCAAAGTCAAAAATTTTGTACAAAAATTTGGCTATGGCCTAGAGAGTCACCAGCAACCGACAGAGAAGCATATGAACAACTTTTTAAAAGACTTCTAGACGATTTGACCACAAACTATAACATGCTGTCCTATTAGAAAAATGATTTTGAAAAACATCAATTACGAACTCACTCACTATCAGGTAACTCCTGAGCTTTATTACGCATTGGTGAATTTCTTTCCATTTTCATTGGCCCAATTTCACCACCATTCTGATCTGCCACTGTGAGTTCTTGACGAGAAACTGCTGAAGTTTGATTGTAGGAGGCAGATTGAGCATGTTGGGGTAGTACCAAGGATCTCAAGTATTGACATTCAGCTTCCAGATTAGTAACTGCCTGCTCCAAATTCCCAATCTTAATGAAAGATCTGTTGAAGAAGCTTTCGCTACAATCAGTTCCTCATGATGCCTAAGGATATTCTTGAAGTCATTTCAATCGGGCTTCATGTCTATGATACAAGAACCCCCCAATAGGCCCTGAACACCAAATACCACCACCAGTGCTGACTGGAATAGAAAGAGGGCAAGGAAAAGGTTTTTTAACACACTGAACGAACACTCTATCCAGGAGAGCTCCAGAAACAAAGGAGAAGTTCTCACCAGAACAATAACAATCCCCAGGGAGATAACTGAAAAAAGGCCGCAGAAAAAGAATCTGGAGACCAGAGGATACCTGGTCCAGAGATAAGAGATAGTCAGCATTGAAAGATGAACCAGACAATGCCTCCCTTCGCCAAAAGACTCCACGAGCTTGACAACTACTTCCCAAAACACGAGCTTACTGTTTTGGTGTGAGGACCATCTATAATCTCAGCAAGAGCCATCCCCCAAGGCAAATTTATTTCACACAATCTGTGTTCATTGCTACATCTATGCTTAAGGTATATCAAATACAACACTGGCCCGAGTGCATGAATTTGAAACTGTCTGTACTGCCACCCGTCTTGTTGTATTGAAAAACAAGTCATACAATGGTATCGAATGTGTAGATTGGACTCCATTAACAATGATTGTGCCTTCATTTAAACCTTAACAATGATTGCGCCTTTGTTTAAACCTTAACAATGATTGCGCCTTTGTTTAAATCTGACCCTGCTTTGGCCCAATGATCGGCCAAGGGGTTTAAGTCTATTTTAATGTGGGTGAGCCTATATAGATGAAATTCCTTGAGAAGAGTTGAGGTTCGTGCAAATATGTTTGCTAGAACATTGTACCCTACCACTTGACCCTTAATGAGAGCCCTTACCACAGTCAAAGAATCACTGAGAATGGTGATCCTCCTAATCCCCTGATCATGAGCGATATTGATACCCTTCCATAATGCTTAGGCTTCAACAATATTGTTGGATACTGTACCTAAACCCTAGGCAAACCTGCACCTGCCGTCTCTTCATTTCCATACCTCAAATTAAGTGTGGAACATATTTAATCCAATTTTAAATTTAGACAAATGCAAGGCTTTTCACTAAGAAGTGCCGAAAGAACTTAGCATCTGTTGTTCCAAATAAAGAGGCAAAGCCAAAATGTCTTTGGATTGGGAAAAAATTAATTGAGCTGTGTATGCACTATACATTATATTGACATCAACAAGATTGAGTGGAGTTTTTAGGTGACAGAAATTGTTCTGTTGGTGGTTGTGACGTTTATAACTTTTTGAAACAACTACAGTTGTTTGGGGATTTGTAGCCAACTTGGTTAAAAAAGGATGAGCTCTTTATGTATCTCGTACCTTAGAACTTGGTGGGGTCTTGGGATGCTTGGATAAGACAAGGCTGGGCCTGGGGAAAGATTTTACTTGGTCGAAGCGGCTGGGTTTTGAGCTCTCTCCATTAAAGACCAGAGGTGCTTGTAAAAAGGCAGAACTCACTCCTCTCCCAGAAGTAAACCTTATAACTCTCACAGATCTCGGGGTGCTTGGAGGCATGAAAGCCCTTGCAGGAGCCAAGCCAGGATCTTGCTCTCCCTCAATATTAGAGGGGTGGGGGGGACCTTGAAATTGAGGGAGAGCAGTTGGGACTTATGGAAATAAGGCCAGGACATTTTTTGAACAACTTTCGCCCCTCTTGGCTAACCTGCGTTGTTAGCTCGGTGGGAACCTCTGGGGGACTTTTAGTGACTTGGGACCCTTCAAAATTCTAACTAGCTCCGTAGCTATGTTGTGGTGGAATTTTCCTGACAGGTACCTGTCTCTGGAATAAACAGCCGATCATGCTTCTTAATGTCCATGAACCCTGTGCTGACAGAACTATTCTGGGACAAGGTGGCCACCAGGGGCCTACTAGCAACTAGCACATAATAATTTGATAGCTGCAGGGGACTTTAATCTCACTTTAAACGCCGTGGAAGTGTGTGGACCTTCAACACACCAGGACTGGTTGGCTGGTTACACAATCTTTTTCGAGCACATGGTCTTGTGGATATAGTCCTGGATGAGATAGTTCCAACTTGGCGCAATGGCCGATCAGGCTTAGAGAATATTACAAAACACTTGGACTGGGTATTTATGTCGGAAGACCTGGCAACTGGCGATGGCAAGATCAGGTCATGGGTGGCCTATCCATATCTATCGGACCATGCTCCAATTCTACTACAATTTGATTCTCCTCCTTTTCCGATAACTTATCCTTTTAAGTTAAATTTGAGGCAGATTTATCATTTATAGTAAAAGAAGTCTGGAATGCTCCATTTTTTCAAACCGAACTGGGGGTACAACATAGGATAGTTTGGAAACTAAAGACCCGCAAAGAATCAAATCCTAGGCTAAAAATCTTAGAAGGCAAAAAAATCAAACACTAGAAGAGCTGGAGGATGAATTACAGGCCAGCCTACAAGCAGAATTGTCGGAGGGGGGAACTCGAGGTAGGGACATCAATTTGAAGCTACTAGAAACTGAACGAAATCAGATCCTCCTAGCAGAAGAAAAATTATGGAGATAGCGGAGCAGGGCAACCTGGATAGAAAGCGGAGATCAAAATACAAAGTTCTTTCATCATTATGCAAGTTCTAGCAGAAGTAAAAAACATATTTGGGAAATCAAAGAAGAAACTGGACATATCCATTCTGGAGAAGAAACACTAAAGACAACATCCACAAGACACTTCAAATCATTTTATGGGGCTTCTGATCACACAAGTATTGCAGAACAAGTCTCGGTAGCCAGACTTTTCCCTCGTTTCATCACAGAGGCGGATTCCATACTTTTGGATAGCCCCTGCACTAAGTAGGAAATCTGGGAAGTCCTTAAGTCGTTTGCTAAAGGTAAAAGCCCGGGCCCTGATGGCTGGACTGTAGAGTTTTTTCTACATTTCTTTGATTTAGTGGGTGCCGATTTGTTGGAAATGGTGGAAGATACAAGATCTAGTGGAAAAGTGATAGGTTTTGTAAACTCGACTTTCCTAACACTAATTCCCAATGTAAACAATCCTACTGTATTTGGCGATTACAGACCTATCGCTCTCTGTAACTTGTGTTATTAATTGATCTCAAAGGTTATCGAAACAGGATAAAACCGAAACTTTCACGGACTCTGTCGGGTGAACAATTGGGATTCTTAAAAGGTAGAGAGATTTTGGACGCCATTGGTACGGCCCATGAATGCTTGCATAGTATAAAGTTGAAGAAATCAAAGGCGATAATCTTGACGCTGGATCTAATGAAAGCTTTTCACTGTATTGATTGGGACTTTAAGATTGATATTGATACAATCAGGCTTCAGACAACAAACCACCAAGTGGTTAATGAGCTGTGTGACTAGTGCAAATTTTGCAGTCCTTATAAATGGTGAAACATCACCTTTCTTCCACAGTCGCAGAGCACTGAGGCAGGGCTGCCAGCTCTCTCCATTGCTGTTCATATTAATCATGGAAGGTCTTAGCCTGCAGGTTGCAGCTTAAAAAAGGACAAGTGGAAGGGAAGTTGACAGGGGTAAAGGTCTTCAGGATTGTAAAGATCCTACATCTTTTCTTTGTTGATGACATTTTGATCATGACTAATGATGCTTTACAGGAATGGAAGGAAATAAAAGACATTTTGAACACCTTCTGTGGTGCCTCGGCACTGAAAATCAACTGAACAAAGTCTACCTTTCACTATGCTTGCATACAAGAACCTTCCTTGGAACTTTTTAAAGAAGTCTTCCCATACAATTCCGTAGATCTTTCTAAGGGATTTAAGTATCTTGGTTACTTTCTAAAAGCTGATTCTTATAAGGCAGCAGATTGGACTTGGCTAGTAGCAAGTTTCGAGAAAAGAATTGGTCACTGGTGCAACCGTTGGCTATCCTTAGGAGGCCGCTTTACACTTATCAAAGCAGTACTCGAAAGCCTTCCTGTTTTCTGGATGGCACTGGCAGCCATTCCAGCCTTTGTGCTAGACAAGATTAGAAAGTTAACATATAATTTTTTTTGGTCGGGTTGTACAGAAAAACCTCATCTTCACTTATGCAGTTGGGACCTACTGGCCAAGCCAAAACAAAAGGGAGGATGGGGCATTAGAAATATTTTTCTTTTCAACAGAGCATTAGCTGCAAATTCACTCTGGTGTGTGCTAACGAAGGAGGGGATCTGGCATTTGGTAATAAAAGACAAATATCTTCCCCATTGTTCGGTTGTCATCTGGTTCAGAACAACAAATAACACAGTGAGAGCGGCCTCACAGACTTGGAAAAATCTTGTGAAGTCGGTAAATCTGATTATCCACTGGCTGTGTTGGAATCCGGGATCCGGACACTCAGTAATTGTTGGTAAGGATTGTATCTTGGGTCTAGGAAATACCTCATTCTTATCTCCACAGCTCATAACTTCTTTAAACTTCAATAATATTAGATACCTTTACCAAGCAAGAGGTACCTACAGGACTGGGTTTTTATCAGTCAGTTGGAAAACCAGTGATGAAATCGGACTCACTGGAGACATGGCATTGGAATGGGACGGCTACTGCAAGGCGCTCTCGGGATTCAGAGTGCAGCTACAAAACATAGAGGATGAGCTTTTGTGGACTGGGGGAGATAAATCGGGGCTCATCTCTGTCAAAAATGTCTATACTGTATTAACAAATAAACTCAGGCATCATACTATAGGTGGCTGGAAAAGACACCTGTGGTCCTGGAACATACCTCAAAAAATCAGACTGTTTACCTGGCTAGCCATTGAAAACAAAATCCTTACTTTGGGACACATTGCAACGGAAAGGCTGGGAAGGTCCTAGCATTTGTCAACTGTGTACAAGTGAAGCAAAGACAGTACTGCATCTATTTGTTAAGTGTCCCTTTACAAGAAGTCTGGGATAGGATAAAAATTGAACAAAAGATAAACTCTGTTTGGGAAGGGAACTCTCTAACTACTTGTTATGAATATTGGGCCAAAACAGAGAGAAACTTTCTCACCCTTCCTTCTTTGGTTTGCTGGTTTGTTTGGCTGGAACGAAACAAGGCAGTATTTGAAAATGGGAACCCATCTGTTAGTGCAGTTGTTTATAAAACACTTGTATTAGTTGCAACCTCGACAATCACATTAAAAGTGGCGATCCCAAAAAAAGTGAAGATCCACTTACGAGGAGGCACACCTACAGGTTGGTTTGATGGAGCAGCACAGTGAAATGGTCTTCAGATTGTAGCTGGGGGAATACTAAGGATAACTGAAAATTCTTATTACACTTGGACCTTCAACTGTGGTCAAGGCACAAACACCAGGGTAGCATAACTCGGAGTCTGGGCTACACTAAACTTGGCAGCAAGAATCAACCTTGAAGCATTACAAATATTTGGTGACTCTAAAATCATAATTGACTGGTTGAATCGCAGAGAAAAATTGCAGGTTATTTCACTTTTTGGCCTTGAAGGACAGAATCAGAGAGCTACAAACCATCTTCAGGGAGATCAGCTACTCACATATCTATCGAGATCACAAGAAGGATGCTGATTTACTCTCCAATATTGCACTACAGAAGCAAGAAGGAAAAATCACATACAACCACTGGGTTGATGGACACGAGGGTCCCACTCTCTTTCTTAACCTCTCCTAGAATCTAGTCATCTTATAGTGTCATTTTTTCTATTTAATCAGTTGAAGTCATCTTATAGTGTCATTTTTCTATTTAATCAGTTGAAGTGTGACAGTTTCATTTTTGAGGACATACTGTTCTTAGCCATGGGACAGTCAGAAAAAGCCACGGGACAGTCAGAAAAAGCCACCATGCTTTTTGTTACATATGGATCGGATTCTAAAAATTCTACAGACTAGTACATATATTTGCCATGTGAAGGTCATGTAATTGGCTCAGTTTTTAGCCATGACTGCTTTTCTCAGTTTGAAGGTCGTAAGAACTTTGAAGGTTGTAAGCAAATGGCACAGGTTCTGCCATGTGAACAAATTATATATTAATATAATGAACAATTTTTCTGTTGGAAAAAACCAAGAATTTGAGACAATCCAAAGAATTAATTAATGAAAAAATATATAGTAAAACACAGAAGGCTTGCAAGCATTTATTTAGAAATGACAAGGAGAAGCTTGAAGATTTGAGAAATGACATGCGATTTTTTTTCCTTTTTCCCAAAGAGAAAAATCCTGTCGCCTCCCGGTAGTGTGAAATTTATACCTACAAAATCAGACACTACTCTTAAATATTTATGTCAATTTATTTAGTATTATAAAGTTTAAACCAAAATGCCAAGGCTGGGCTACCGCTACGGCTATAGAAAGCATTAAGAAAAACAATCTGATAGCATATCTTAATCAATCAGTAGCTGTGGATAGCTCAGTAAGCTGGTGAGGCATTGGGTCGTGGAGGGGAATATCCTTGTCCGTGATGTACCTTATTTTCTGAAATAGGCAAGCTCAACCGCCCTTCAAGGTTGGGGGCACTTGCTACACCTCTTCTTACAGTTTGATACCAGCAGGGTTGCCCTCCCTAATGGTTGTACTTTTCTGGGAGTAACAGGATTCAAGTTTCGAGTTTTCAAGCTTCGAATCTAATTTCCTGGGATGTGTTTTGGTATCTTCAACGGTTGGTTTTGCGTTGTTGATTACGGAATAAGCTGACGTGACTTTATATTAAATCTGCTCTTGGTTTTAGATTCTATTTTTGGAAATTTTGGTTTCATATCTTCCATATGTACCGAGTACAAAACCTGAGCTGATTTCCCAAAGTTCCTTGAGAGTTTAGTAAGCTAGGAGATGGAATAGTTGACATGACTCTATTTAAATCTGTGCTGTGTTGCAGATTCTAGTTTTGAAAATTTAGGTTTCATAACTTCCATATGTGCTTGAGTTGATTTTCCATAGTTCCTTAAGAGCCAAGGGAACTACAAGATATTTAGCACATCTTCAGCTACTAGTCAATCGTGGATTCCTTGTTTTCTCTGTGCAACCTGAGCATGAATCTTAGTATTATTTACTAAGAAGGAAAATTCTACAATCTTGGGCCACCGTGAGGATGTCTATCTTCTATAATTTTTGGAAAGATTTCTCTACTGTATGCACCTCTTGCATTTGGAAGGCTTCTTTAACTCATACCAACGACGCTGGTTGGGATGTTTTTTAAGGATTCTCATCTTCGATGATCATAAATTTACACCTTCTCCATTCTCAGTTAATGCAAGAGCATCAACCAAGCTTTTACCATCTATGATATCATGGCAAACTATAATCCCTTTTAGCCCTTCCATTTCTTTCACAATAACTTCCATATGTGCTTGAGTTGATTTTCCAAAGTTCCTTGATAGGCAAGGAAGCTACAAGATGCTTAGCACATCTTCAGCAACTAGTTAGCCTTATAATCTTTGTTTTCTCTGTGCCTGTGTAGTTTGAGTATGAATCTTGTTACTCAACCAAGTAGGAAAATTGTACATCTTGGGGATGCCTATCTTCTTATTTAATTTTTGGAAAGATTTCTCAATGTATATCCCTCGGAAAATTATACAATCATGGGCCATCGTGAGGATTCCCATCTTCTTCCATACTTAATTTTTGGAAAGATTTTTCAATGTATATCCCCCTACATTTGAACGGATCCTTTACCCTATATCAACAACCTTGGTTGGGATGTTATTTTAAGGATTCTAATATCTGAAGCTGCTCTCTCCTATTGAGATGGATTTAGTTGCCAACCTTTGAATGGTTTCTGAGTCTCCATGAACAGTTTTCCAAGACCCCGAGTCTCCAATAGATGTTGATGTTCCCTGACTTTATCTACCCTTCTTGCTTCGTTGCATATTTGATTATCAATTTGTGGGCAGCCATTCCATGGATCATAAATTCGCGCTTTTTCCATTTTGTTAACTTAAAATGCAAGCGCGGCAACCAAATAATATCATGCCAAACTATTTCTTTGTAGTTCTTAAGTTTCCTTTCGGTTTTTTCACTATAAATCACGAGCTCTCACCCAACTATGCCAACACAGATGCATTAAAGGCCGTGTTGACAAGTTTCAATTAGTTGGTTTTGCTTGCCTGCAGGTTTCGGCACTTGCTTCCAAGTCATCACTAAGTGTTTCTTTCTCTTTTTATTTGTTACTTTCCCAAATGATTTTTCTAAAACTCCTTAATCTTCAAGAATCATTTTGAGGGCTGTGAGAAATACACTCAAACATATAAACGATTGAGAAAATTATTTGGTCTAAGGTATCCTTTTAACCCACGAAAGATGCATGTCGGATCATCTAGCTATGAACTTTACAATATTTTTGTCAAAGTCATAGATTTCGATTTCTTTTATAATGTTTGACAAACATTATCGAAGATCTTGATAACTATCAATGGGTTATGATTTAATGGTGAATATGCACACATTTTTTTGAAAACCAAGGGTTATGGTTTAATGGTGAATATGCACCACATTTTTTTTTGAAAACCAAGGGTTATTTTTGTATTTTGAAAATTTGATGTAGTTATATCCAAACAACATTCAAACATATACTAGAAATCATTTTTGAGATTTGTAGTTTGGATTTTTCTTTGATCATTTTTAATTAATGGTTGTATTTGTATTTCAAAAATTAGTTGCAGTTATACCTTTACAATATTCGAAAGTAATAATTTCAAGCAATAGATAGAATACACTTAAAAGATAGAAGAATCTCCTTGCTACAAAATTTCTAGAGCATTGCTTAACATTGGCTTAGAATAAACAAAAAATTGTAAACCATTTAAGTAAAATTTAAATTAGGATGTCAATAGTTTCTTGTTGGGCGGTAAAGGCAGGGTGTTCTTATCACCCCCACTTGGGTTCACATTTTTACAATGATATGCATGTGTTTGCATTAGTGTTTGTGGGAGCTTGTGCTTGCAAAAATGGGTGGGCCCAAGTGTGAGACTTGGGCAACTTTGTTGGAATATATATTCCTCACTCGTGGCTTGTTGGGTTGGTACAAGCAAGTTGTTGTTATCCCTTCCAGGTGGGTCGAGTCTATAAAATGACATCTATGTGTTTGTGCTTGTATGCTTGCGCTTGCAAAAATGAGTGGGGCTAGGTGTGAGCCTTGAATGACTTTGGTGGAATAATTACTCCTCACTTGTGGCTTCTTAGTCAAACACGACCTCTGTAGCGTGGTAGGGCATTTTTGTCCCAATGTTAAATCTAAAGTAGAGTAGTTATTGCTTTTTTTCCACAGAAAATTTCTCGTTATATTTATATTATATAATTGTGCTCAAGACAGAAATTACATCAGTAGTCAGCATAGGAAAGAAGATATGAAAAAGAAAGCCAGCCCACAGGCTGCATCAATGGGGACATGTAAGCCCCATATTCACAAGCATCATCCACACACAAAAAAAACTCCCCAGCAAAAAAACTAACAGAGATCAACAGACTATGACAACAAAAAGAGCAAGAGCTACAACTAATAGAGATTTAAGAATAAAGTGGGACCCTCATTTCCATCCTCCCATAGGTTGTAAACTATCTTTCCTTTTTGCATTTGAAGGGCCTCCTTGATAACCAATCTGCCTCTTTCTTACTGTCTCTGTAGATATGAGAAAAGGAGATTGGGCTAAAAAGTTTGCTAAGGTCTTTGATCCTTTCCTTTCAGTAGTCCAGAATAACAACTTGCAGATTTCCTTTCCTGTTTAGCCAGTCTATGACTATTCTTGAGTCACCAAAAACTTGTGATTCAGTGATGTTTAGCCGAGAAGCCAGGGTTAGAGTAGCCCAAACACCCAAAAGTTCATCCCTAGTGTTTGAACATGGTCCACAATTTAAGGTCCATTTGTATGTTGAATGATCATTAATCCTTAACATCCCTCCAACATCACTTTGAAGACCATTTTGTTGAGCGGCTCCATCAAACCACCCAAATGTCATATTGTCTTTTGGTGCGGGCTTTGTGGATCTATAGCGTTGAACTTTCTCCTCTTTATTGAAAACGCCAACACTGCGAAGACTTCTACAGACCACCCATTGAATAGAAAGACTCCCAAAATCGAAGATGACCTTGTTGCGTTCTAACCAGATGTACCGGTAGATAAAGGCGGGCAGAGAGGGATACGAAAAATTCTGTTTAAACCAGTTTTCAAAGCAATCGATCACTGAACTTCCTTCCAAGCTAGTTGTGATTTTTAATGCTCTTTTGACTCTAGCGCAGACTTCAATAGTGAAAGAGAAATTAACCAACAAGTGTTTTATAGACTCCCGATTTCTTTTGTACAAATGGCAACAACTAGGCCTAGTGCAACCTTTGCATTGGAGATTATCCCAAGTGAGTATTTAATTTTCCACAGTAAGCCAAACAAAGAGTTTTAATTTGAGGGCACAATCCCATGTCCACATTTTTTTCCTCCAACC
The DNA here is from genome assembly GCA_010110895.2 of Picea sitchensis. NCBI lineage: Eukaryota > Viridiplantae > Streptophyta > Pinopsida > Pinales > Pinaceae > Picea > Picea sitchensis. The sequence continues at coordinate 704,206 of SNQJ01S0001299.1, read as the reverse complement.
TCCAATAGTATTTTTCCACAATTTTGAGGCTAGGGAGGAGTAGACATTTTTAACTGTGAGGAGGCTTGAATTGTCTCCTCCAATCCATTTCAACTCATCTGGTCTGTCGATAAGTTGTACACCAGAGCCAATCAAGGATCTTCTAAAAGAGCCCCATTCTGTAGCTTGAACTCCAACAAGACCAAGCTCATCACTTCTAACCAGGAGGAGCAGATTGTTCCCGGTCGTAAAGCTCTGCTGGCTTGGTAAAGATAGTGAATATTTCTTTGGTTTAGGGAGGCTACAAGATCTTGTGAAAAAATAGATGTTTTACCCAAGCCCAAGATCAAGTCCTTGCCTAATAAAATCGAGTGACCAGAACCAGGACTCCAACATAACCAATGTAACACAAGATGAAGAGATTTAAGAATATTTCTCCAAGTTTGAGATGCCAGGGTCGTTTAATTAGTAGCCGATCTTAGCTAGGTAGTCATCAAGCCATAGGGGAGATACTTATCCTTGATAACCTGATGCCATATGCCATCCTTCATCAAGACTCTTCAGAGAGTATTTGTCGACAACGCCGTGTAGAAAAGATGGATGTTCCTCAAGCCCCAACCTCCACAATGTTTGGGTCTTGTGATAGCCTCCCAACTGCAAAGGTGAAAATGTTGTTTTTCCTTACTGCCTGACCAAAGGAAAGAGAAGACCAATTGTATGATCCAGTTGAGAACCTAAGCCGGGATACTTGCCAATGCCATCCAATAAACATGTTGGCTCTCAAGGACAACTTTTATGAGAACAAAACGTCCACCTAGGGAGAGCCAACGATTACACCAAAGATTTATCCTTTTTTCAAATTTTGAAATAAGCCAGTGCCAATCTTCTGCCTTGTAATTATAAGATTTTAGGAAATAGCCAAGGTATCTAAACCCTTCTGAAAGTTCAACGAAGTTATAAGGGTAGATATCCTTGAAGGAGTCTAAAACCTCTTGTTGCACCCCATAATAGTGAAAAGTAGTTTTTTAAAGATTTATCACCATGCTCATCGCTTTGCAAAATACACATAGTATTTTTTCAATCACCTTCCACTCTTTTATCAAAGCCTTAGACATTATGGGGACATCGTCCACGAAGAGAAGATGGAGAATCTTAATTAATTTGGACACCTTAATCCCGATCAACTTTCCTTCAGCCTGGCCTTTCTTTAGTGATAAGCTGAGTCCTTCCATCACTAGAATGAACAAAAGAGGTGAAAGTGGACAACCTTGTCTTAGGCCTCTGCCGCTCTGGAAGAAAGAAGTGGACTCCCTATTTATTAGAATTGCATAAGAAGCTGTGTTCACACATCTCAAAATCCAGTTGGTAGTTGGGAGCCCGAAACCCATTTGTAAAAGTGTCAATCTTAAGAAATCTCAGTTTATGCAGTCATAGGCCTTTTTTAAGTCTAGCTTCAATATCATAGCTTTTAACTTTTTTTTAGCTTTATACTGTGTAGACACTCCTGAGCAGTACCAATTGCATCTAGAATCTGTCTTCCTTTTAGGAAACCTAGTTGCTCATCAGATAAAGATCGAGAGAGAATTGGTCTAATCCTAATGGCAACAAGTTTTGCAATAATTTTGTAACACAAATTGCACAGAGCGATTAGTCTAAAGTCGCCAAAAGAAATGGGTTTATTGACTTTCGGAATTAACGCTAGGAAAGTTGAATTGAGAGATCTGATAACCTCACCTTTTATCCTGGATTCTTCAACTGCTTCCAACAAATCCTCCTCGACCAAGTCGAAGAATTGAATGAAGAATTCGACTGTCCACCCATCTGGCCCAAGACTCTTGTCCTTGGAAAAACCTTTTAGGGCCTCATGAATTTCCTCTCTGGTACAAGGTTTTTCAAGAGAAAGAACATCCTCTTCTTCGACTAGGCGTGGGAAGAGCCTTACAATAGAGACCTGATCCACAATGTTTTTTTGTCCCGTGTCCTCAAAGAAATTGTTGAAATATTTGATAGCTTCTTTTTTCAGTGCCTCCTGACCTGAGTGGACCATACCGTTTTCATCCATGATCTCCCAAATATGCTTGATGTTCCTTCCGTGACTTGCAAATTGATGATTTTTTTTTATTCTTGTCCTCGCTTTTAATCCATATTTCCTTGCTCCTCTTCTGCTTGGAGGTGCTTATTGCGTTATTCCTCTAAAGACTTTAGATGAACACATCCAACTCTATGCTCGTCAATCCTTTTGATTTCTGTTGGTAATAAAATTCTAGATCCTCCTCAAGCTTTTCAAAGATTATATGGTTCTGTAATCTTTTTTCTTTTGCCCAAGCCTTTACCCAAAGTTTAAGATGTTTTAACTTCCAAACTAATCTCCTTTGAGCCTCGGTTTCCTGCAAAAAATGGTGATCATTCCACACTTCTTGAACTATCAATGCAAAGGCATCGTCTCCCAGCCACAAAGAGTTTAGCTTGAAGGGATGTGCTACAGAATTTGAGTTAAATCCAAATTGTAGGAGAACATGAGCATGATCGGAAACATAAGGATAGGCTACCTAGGACATGTATCTCCCAGCAGTGGAAATGAGGTCCTCTGAAACATAAACCCTGTCAAGTCTCTTTGAGATTTCTTCTTGACTATTCCTACCATTGCGCCAAATAGGAACCACACCAGCTGGAAGAATGTCAACATGTTGGTTTTTCATGAAAATGTCTTTAAAATAAGCCGCCATTGGGTCCAAATGTGCTGAGTCAACCCAAACCTCTCCCGCACTGACCATAAAATTTAGATCCCCAACTACAATCAAGTCTTTGTGAGCTAACATGCCACTACTATCCACCTTGTCCTAGAACAACTTTCTCTCTGTGCACATGCCATAGACATTTAAAAGAGAGATCAATTTATTATCTTCTAAGCGTGTACCTGTCAAAAAAATGCTGCCACAACTTAAGAAAGGAACCAAATCAAACTTTTTTGGATCCGAGGTCACTAGAAGTCCTCCAAACTTTCCTACTGAACTGACATCACAAATCAGCCACTCAGGACGATGAGAATACATGAAGAGTCTGGCCTTATCTTAGCTACAAGCGTTTCTTGCAGGAAGATAATGTTCATAAGCGTTCTAGAAAGTAATCTACGTAGGGAGGCAATTTTCAGGGGTCCTCCTACCCCTCCGACATTTAAGGAAAGGAGTATCATGATTTGGCCCTTGCCAGGGCTTTCATGCCTCTAAGCGCCCCAAGGTCAGTGTTGTTTGCAAGATGCTTTGTTTGTAAGAGTAGTTGTTGCTTGCTTGTTGATTGGATGCTTGAGTCAATAAAAAAATTAAACTAGGGCCCTAAGCTCGAATTTATGGAAGAAACCTCTTTGTCCATTGATGTTGTTCCTTCATGAGTATCTAGTGTGCACCTCTTGATCCATTCATATCATTCATTCATAAGTAATGTGGTTTTGAGTGAGAGGTAACAACACATATGGGGGCATGTTGCCAAACTATAGATCCTTGTTTGCCCTTCATCTTGGATTTAAGGGGCAAGCTAGTTGAAGGGAGAAGGGCTTCAACATTGGCCATGATGATTATTTGAGAATTTATGCAAAGTGTGACGTGGATGTACATTGCACTAAATCCTTCTATCTACTTGGTTATCCTTTGAATGATCTTGACTTCCCTTAGATTAGTTGTGGTATAATGAATAATAAGTCACCTATGATGGTGACGGTTTTCATCCCTTGCCTCTTAATAACTTGAAATCTTAATATACATTAAGAACCTCTTCATCGTTGGTCATGTCTTATCCCAAGCCCCATGCATCAACCACCTCATAATGTCCATCGTGATCGAGTACAACCCTCCCTGCACTTGTTGCCCATGAATATGGTGGCATGTTACCCGCTCACTAAGGATCAATTTCTCAAGTGATGAATAAGTAGTTGGGCCAACTTCAAGTTTTGGGTACTATTCATTTGTAGTGCTAACCTTTATATGCTAGATTTAATGCTTTTAGAATTTAAAGGATCTACTTTCAAAACACATATTAATGATTTTCAATAATTTAATCAATTTATGCTTTCGCTATTCTAATGCCTCCCCAAGAAGTTATTTATCATGCACAATTTTAACATGGTGACATATTTTATTGGACAAGTTACCCTTTCAGCCCATTATTACATTCTCACATTTGTTAAAGCTTTACCCAATTTTTGTGGGAGAGTAATAAAAATAAGTGTTTCTAATATGGAGTTATTCAATAAATGGTTATTGTTTAATTTTGACGAAAACTTTGGAAAAGAGTTATGGTTATTGTTTAACTTTGACGAAAACTTTGGGAAAGTGAAGCCATTGGTTGGAGTATTTGTTAATCAAAATCCTAAAAGTAGTCATTGAAGAATCCGTATGTAGGTGTTTAATATATTATTCCATTCTCACTTTTGCTAAAGCTTCGCCCCATTCTTATTGAAGAATGATAAGTAAAAAGGAGTATTATTAATGATATTTGTAGGCAGTCATAATTTTAGAGGATCCACTTTCAAAAAATATGTCGATACTTTTTAACATTTTCATCAATTTTTGTCACCTTATTCCTTCGTTAATTCCTCTCTAAAAAGTTATGTATCATATTGAATTCTAAATCAATGACAATTTATTGAATAGGTTACATGTAATCCTTTAACTTATTATACCATTGTATTTGTTAAAACTTTGCCCATTCTTATGCCAAAATGATAAACAAAAAGGGCTCATTGTATTCAGTGTAGAATAGAGGTTGTTTGTTTCCAAACCTTTGGGAAAGTGAAGCCATTGGTTTGAGGATCCATTCATCCAAATCACCAAGGAGTTGCCATGCTTTTGTAATTGTGAAAGTACTCAACAAAAATTAGAAAAACAAAATAGAGGGAGGTAAAGTGAAATAAAAAAATTGACATTTATTAATTAAAACATTTTAAAGTCAAATATAGGGAAAATGTAAGGAGTTGCTTTGTAGTGTGATAGTTTACTTTGATTTGTTTAAATTTTAATACAAACTTATTATCTTTTGTATTTTTAATTGGATGGACAGTTTTTGTGCAATTGTTTTTAGGGGACTAAAGGCCAAAAAAACAGAATTGAACATTGTTAGAATTTCTTAAATAAACGACAAAAGTAGTTGCCATCATTTATAGAAATGTGAGGACTTTCTTGGTAATTTGTTAGATCACTTTCCCATAGACTTTGACGTTATTTAATTTTAATATCATCTCATTATCTTTTGTACTTTTAATTGGGTGCATGGTGTTTTTGTGTAGCTTATTCCTTTTTGGGATCAAGTCCAAAAATACAAGATTCAAGGTTGTGAAGGTAAAATTCAAGGTGATTAAAATTATCTTCTTACTCTTTGAGAGTGTATATCCATATTAACCTATATTCTATTAAATATTGAGAGAGATGAAAAAACTAAGTGTAAATCACTTAGTTTTTTTCTATTTGTGATAGATAGATTTTGTTTTTGATTTCTAACAGAAAAGCTTATGATTTTATTGTTTTTTTTAGTTGAGTTTTGTGTTTGTTTATCTTCTGATTGCTCATTTACTAGTGGAGGTAAAACATTTTGTTGTTACTTTTCATAAGTGAAGGTTGAGCTTATTGTAGTCTAGAGAAATTACAGATTAAGTTGCATAATTTTCCATCGTCTTATTATATATTGGTTGAACTGGTCTATTCTTTGGGTTTGGTATCGATCATGCATGCCTTTTGGGGTTGTTTGGGTTGTTGATTAGTGTTTTGTTGAGGCGAAAACAAAGCTTGTTAATGTTGTGGTTGCGGTCTCCAAGGTTGTTGGGAGTTAGACCATTGAAACTATTGTTGAGGTTGGAATTGAAAAATTGGTCCTTGATGTTATATTAATATCACTTGTGGGGCTTGGGCTTGTATTGGCCATCCTTGAGAAACATAGATTTGATTATTCCAACTAGAATTAAAATATTTTTACTCTTTGAGAGTGTATATCCATATTAACCTATATTCTATTAAATATTAGGAGAGATGAAAAAACCTAAATGCAAATCACTTAGGTTTTTTCTTAGAAAAACCTTGTGCGATCCCCCCTTTTTCTTTAAAATATTTAGATGGAGGGAAGTTCAATTGTAGTATTCGAGATATACAATAGTATGCAAAATATAAATATTTCAGCTAGAAATGGCAGAACAACAATGATATAACTAGAACAATACCATAATAATACCAGAATAGCACCAGAAAGAGCACCTTGATTAATGATAGCAATGTTCACTTKCCTCTTCGAGGGGGAAACCTCCATCAGAGCAKAGCTCTATTACAATAATGTCCAAGACAAAAAATCTCATACTCTCTACTCCTATTTATACTAAATCTATCTATCCAAAAGAGCAATCTAGAGAAATATCCTTCTAGAAGCAGATTCTTCTATTAGGTCTTCTTACATTTGACTTATTCTTCCTTATTGCTAGGCCTTATTAATATTGGCCTTTATTACATGGAAATATATTATTCTACCTACGTGAGGGGTTAGGGAGGTTAGGTCCCTAACATGTCCTCCCCCTTAAAAAAAACCTTGTTCTCAAGGCTTGAGATGAGGAAATTGTTGCAGAATGGTAGCTAGTTCCCAAGTGGCATCTGCTGGAGGGGTATCTTTCCACTRGACTAATACTTCCTTGATGGTGCACTAACGTAGACRATGCTCRCACTGGTCCAAAACTGCTTGTGGCTACAACTAGATGGAGCCTTCTTCATCCAACTCAGGAAGGCTGGTTTGAGTTTGACACTTAATTCCAATCACCTTCTTTAAGAAGGAGACATGAAAAACAGGTTGGAGCTTATAATGACTGGGTAAATCTAACTGATAGGCCACCTATCCCACATGCTTGAGAAAGGTATAAGGACCATAAGATTTGGGCGCTAGTTTCTGACAATGGTCAGCCTTGAGGGAAATTTTCTTATAAGGTTGCAATTGAAGAAACACTTGGTCTCCTTCAGAAAATTTACGTTCAGAGCGACCTTGATTTGCCTGTTGCTTCATGCGATTTTGGGCCTTGACCAAATTCTCTTTGAGGGTACGAAGAATATCCTCTCGAACTATAAGCGTTTGGTCAACTGCTTGGACCTTCGAGACACCTGGTAGGTATGAGAGAACTGAAGGTGGCTTTTGTCAATATACTGCTTCAAAAGGAGTCATGAGGGTAGCTATATGGTAAGAAGTAATGTACCACCATCCAACCCACTGATTTTTCCTTTCAGTTGCAAAACACCTCAAATATGTTTCCAAACACTTGTTGACAACTTCAGTTTGACCATCAATATGAGAATGATAAGCTGTGCTGCGATGCAATTGGGTGCCCTGTAGCCTGAATAGTTCTTGCCAAAAATTGCTGGTGAAAGTGGGGTCTCGATCATAAACAATAGAATGAGGCATGCCATGAAGTTTGAAGACCTGATCCATGAAACATTGAGCCACAATGGAGGCGGTAAATGGGTGTTGAAGAGCACATAAATGAGCATACTTGGAAAGACGATCAACGACCACCATGATGACTAATTTATTGCCCGATTTAGGTAAGCCCACAATAAAATCCATAGAGATATCCCTCCAAATAGTAGGTGGAATCGGAAGCGGTTTTAGTGTGTCAGGAGCTTTGACTGTTTCTCCCTTGTGGTGTTGACAAACATCACATTTTACCACAAAATTGCGAACGTCCTGTTTCATACCATCCTAGAAAAAAGAACATTTGACCCGGTCATAGGTTTTGGTAAACCCAGAGTGCCCAACTGTGGGTGTAGCATGAAGCTCAGAAAGTACCGTGGATTTAAGTTGTGACTGTTTACTTAAATACAAACAACCTTTGTAGCGAAGCTCATCATTGTGCCAAGAATAAGCTGGGGAAATTGGAGAATTGGCCTGCAATTGTTGGATCAGATGCGAAATTTTGGGATCTTGTAGCCATTCCTGGTGAACAACTTGGAGCCACTCTGGTACAATGGAGAGGGAAAAAATGGACCCTTCATCTTCATATTTTCATGAAAGTGCATCAACAACCACATTGTCTTTGTCTTTCTTGTAATTGATCTCATAATCATATCCAAAGAGCTTAGTCACCCATTTTTGTTTCTTCGGGGAGGAAGGGCATTGTTCCAGAAAACACTTGAGGCTTTGATGATCTGTCTTAATTTGGAAGTGCTGCCCAGATAAGGGCACCAAAGATCCACTGAATGCAGATTAGCCAACATTTCCTTTTCATAGATTGATTGGCCCAAATGCCGCTCTGACAATTGTTTGTTGGTAAAGGCTAAAGGCCGACCATCTTGCATAAGGACTGCTCCAATTCCTCTCCTGGAAGCATCACATTCCAGGGCAAAGGTCTTTGTGAAATCAAGAAGGGATAGGACTGGAGTGGTGCACATCGTTGGCTTCAAGGTTTGAAAGGATTGATTGGCTGCTGGAGTTCAAGTGAAATAATTATTTTTAAGGCGATTAGTAAGAGGTGCCACAATATTTCCATAATTCTTAACAAACTTGCGATAAT
>SNQJ01S0001299.1:673504-684558 GCA_010110895.2 Picea sitchensis | reverse complement strand
CGACATGATTAATCCACAATGGGGATTAATCTTATAAATAATATATCAATAATAATAAGAATACTCTTTGCAGTTACATTATTTCAACAATTGATTAGGGTTTTGTTGAGGCGACAACAAAGCTTGTTGATGTTGTGGTTGAGGTCTCCAAGGTTGTTGGGAGTTAGGCCATTGAAACTATTGTTGATGTTGGAATTGGAAAAATGGTCCTTGACGTTATATTGACATCACTGGGGCTTGGTATAATAGGCCATTCTTGAGAAACATAGATTTGATTATTTCAACTAGAATTAAAATATTCTTACTCTTTGAGAGTGTATATTCATATTAATCTATATTCTATTAAATATTGGGAGAGACGAAAAACCTTGTGGGATCCCCCTAAAACTAGAATTAGAGACTTCAAGACAAAATATGTGTTGAAACACTTCATTTGATTGCGCTAACCCACAGGGCTAAGTGCAAATCCCTCATATTAAAAGCTCTAATAAGTTTAATATGGATTTTTGCTACTTTATTTTTTATGGTTCTTTTGTTTTCAATTTTTTCCTTCGAAGGTGGAAAACCCATCATAACTCACTTTTCAATTGGTAGTGAGGACAACCATCAACGACTACCATTCGAAAATGTGTACTGGTTTATCTTTGTTATTCAAAGAAAACCACGCCACCTCAAAATAATCCATTTGTTGTCCGTAAGTGGGCAAACTTTCACTCTTTCTAGATGGTTGTTATTTTTTTGTTTGTTTTGTTTTTCTAACATTATTGTATTAGAATAAGTTAAACATTGGTTTTGTCATTTGATTAAACAACATTACACATTTTACTAGCATAAATCTATGTTGACGTCAAATTTGTTGAGTATTGAGAGGGATGGAAAACCCAATTGCAAATTGCTCATTAAAAGCTTAACAAGTTTAAGATGGGTTTATGTTAGTTTATACTTTTGTGTTTTTCGTTTAAAAGAAACAATTTCTTTTGTTTTTCTAAACATTTTTGTAATTAAAATAAATTAGACATTGTGTTTTTCGATATAATGACTTTGATTTTACTTGTATAAATCCACATGAACCTCATATCTATTAAGTATTGAGAGAGATGGAAAAATCATTAATATTAAAAGTTCTAATAAATTTAAGATGGATCTATGCTAGTTTGTTTATGGTTCTTATTTAAAAGAAATATATTTAAATTGGCCATTATTGAGAAACATAGATTTGATTATTCCAACTAGAATTAAAATATTTAGGGTGTGCATAAGGCATACTTTGTAGAAATTGTCATGGTGATCCTTTCCTTCTTTGATTGATGAAGTACAACTTTTGGATGTTTTCTTCAAATTCTTGGTATACAAATTTCAATCCAAGTAGAGATGGACATTGACTTGTCTTATGAAATTTCATTACAGATACCACAAACCCTCATGATGTTTAATGAACATTCAACATTGGTGTGCTTCTTTGTACACTTAGAATAGAAAATTGTCTATGCTTTTTGGCCTTTGTTTTATTTCCTCTTAATTTGGAGATTGTTTAATTACATGGATAATAAATGTAGGATATTAGTTTTTGTATCTTGAATGTTTCAATTTTAGATTTAGTTAACCCAATTGTTGTTGCTCTTGAGGATTGTTTAGAAGATCCTTTACAACTTTTAGTTTTTTTATGGCAACTCTTGAATAGTTTTTAAAGATATTCTTTCTAATTGTAAGAAATGTATGAAATATCACCATTTGCAATCAAATTCAATGTATCCAAACATTATGCTCTAAAACCATCAAGTATCATCTCGAGGGACTCCGAGTCCAATATACAATTGGTAGACCTTTTATAGTTGTACTAAAATTGTTCAAAATAATCTTCCAATAATTCTTCTTCCTCACGAGTCATCCTAAAGATCTCGTCTCCAATGTCTCAAGACTCACAATAGTATCCAATGTATTTATATTTTTTGATAAAGACTTGTTTCATCTACTCCCAAGTATTGATGTTATTTTTATCAAAGCTCATATATCATAAACCAATGTAATGATGTTTCTTTTAAAGTAGATGACCTAAGCTTTTGAGCTTTATTTTATAATCATAAGTCCTACAAAGAAATTCAAATACGAAGAGGAATGTGTTAGGGTCTTTCATAATAAGTCCATGGAAATGGGAAATGATAGATGGATTATTGCTTGTCATCCTTGTTTTTTCATTTGTTTCTTGGACTGGGAATTAAAAATCAGCTTGCTAATCCTCCCCTTCCTCTTCCATAATGTTCAAAGAAAGAGATCCTTCCACGCGCTCATTTTTTTCTAACCTCTCTTGTATCTAGGAGTGAAAAAGATTTGTGGCTACTCTTGCAACAAATAATCTTTTTTTCCTTCCTTCAAAATTTTCACAACTCTTTTATGAATTGTTGTAATTTACTTGGATTATATGTAGCATATTATGTTAAAAACTCTTCAATATTTCTTTGTTCTTCCTTGGGGGGTTTTCAAACACTTTTTGTTCCATTGCCTACTAGTTCTTGCTTGACTTGCACTAGTAATATATGTTTTTGGTAGAAAAAGTCCTAATTTATCTCTATGCAATGCATGTTTTCTACTTACAAATTTATAAAAATCAAAATACCGTGCATAAGTATAGGATGAATGCCAACTTTCAATTTGGAAAACTTATACTGAATATTCTATATATAGAGATTATATCCTACTATAGTTTTTAGCAGCGTCCCTGACAAAGACACCAAAAAATGACGAACTATAGAGTTACAACAATATACTATTGAACCCCATAGCTCACTTTAATTATCAACCCAGGTTTGTACAAACTTTAGAGGTACCATACACTATATGTAAATAACATGAACTAAGCTACTAAGAAGTATAATGTCAAAGTGTTCTAAATTATTTTTTATCTATGATTTTCTATATAAGAGATCAACATAAATAACTTTATTCAATTAACAAAAAAAGAGGCTAATTACCTTAACTATTGCCTATATGTTTTTTGTTGAAAACAAGGGGATTCATCAACGATATCCTTTGAATGGGCCCTTACTCAATGGAGTTTGAGGAATCCTTGATGAAAATAAGTCGAAGAAGTTTGTCAAAGAAGTTTATTTAAGCTACACAATCTAGTTAACCAAAAGGGGGGCATTTGATTCCCTAGAATGTATCCAAGAGGTATCCCAAGACTTTACCAACTACTCCCTATGAATACGCAAAATGTTTTCTTAAGGAACAAACATTATTAGTCATAATTGAGTCATTGAGATTTGAACTATAGTTTAACCATTCAATGACTTCATGGGTCACTTCACATCATACTAGATAGTGCCATGAAATGGGTGACATAATCCTCAAAAACACTCCTTGTGTTTCTAGGGTTGAAACACAACAACATATTATTAGTGAGGTTATGTTGTGAAGGGTTCCCACTTCCTTTGTAGTGCTTTTGTACGGAGGAAATCCTTTAATCAACACAATGGTGATTTTGCAACATTATAGCTTAAATCCAAAATAATAAATAGGTACAAACAATTTCATACCACAACATTAATGAACATTACACTTGAATAGAGGATTTAAGTAAGTATAAACATTCCATCACACTTTTCCATCATTAAGCAAATTAAATAAACATTAAATGGCCATTAAGTAATAACTTGGGAATGTTCTGAGAACACCAAGGGCGTATTAAGAAATTATAAGAGGCAAGATAGATAGAAAAGATGATAAAAAAAGAATAATTTTGGGGCTCTTTAGCAATTGAGAAAACCGTTACCATGATAAAACTTGCAACGCTAAAGGTTGCAACCCTGAAAGAAGAGGAAACGAGAAATTGTGAATTGTTTTCCATGTTAAAGAGTATGAATATGAGGTATAGATCTCATGTGTTCAACATATATCTGATCTGGCAAAGAACATTCTCATGGAAAATCCCATTGGAGTAAATGTATTCAATGGAGAAGACAATAAGGACGTAGGAGCATACACTTTGATTTTTTTGAAGCATCATTCGATGATGATGCTCGAAGGAATTTTATTGGATGAGACTTATAGGCAGGTAAGGGAGAGATTCTCTTGGAAGGGTCTCAAGGAGGATGTTCTACGATATGCCAGAGAGTGCATGACTTGTTAGTAGAACAAGTCAGAGCTTACACATCCTGTAGGTTTTCTTTAGTCGTTACCCATTCCCGAGCAGAAGTGGGAGAGCATTTCCATGGAATTCATTACAGGGTTACTGAAGGTACAAGGAAATACTATATCTATGTGGTCGTGGACAGGTTGACCAAGTATGCACACTTATTTTCTATTCCTTTAGAGTATAACACATCTCAGGTAACAAACATATTCTTCAGGGAGGTGTTCATACTACATGGTATTCCAAGATACATAGTTAGTGACCAAGACAACATGTTTCTTAGCGCATTTTGGCAGGATCTGTTTAGGTTATCAGGGACATAGTTGACACCTAGTACCATCTATTATCCTTAGATAGATGGGAAGACATAGATCGTGAAAAATTGGATTGAGGGATACCTGCGAAACTATGTGTCAGGACATCAAAGGGAATGGATAAAGTGGTTTCATATAGGGGAGCATTGTTATAATACCACTTATCACATGTCCATCGAGATGAGTCCATTGATGGAATTGTATGGCTATGATGCCCCATTATTCGTGGATTTGGAATTTGGGGAGAGCAGGGCCCCCAAGGCTGAAGATTGGTTGTAGGAGAGATAAGACATCTTGAGAGTCTTGAAGGAGAACTTGTAGGTCACTCGGAACCAACAGAAGATGTATGCATACATGCACAGGGTGGAGTGTAGCTTTGAGGTTGGATATTTGGTATTTTTTGAGATTGTAGCCTTACAAATAGTCCTCATTAAAGAAGAGTGGCATAGAGAAGATGAAGCCTTGCTTCTATGGACCATAGAAGGTGATCAAGAGAGTTGGAGAGGTGGCATATGAGTTGGAGTTTATAGAGAGTAGTAGGATCCACAACGTCATCCATGTATCTTGCCTCAAGAAGGTGTTGGGTCAGCAGGTCACCACTTCAACAGATATTCCTCCACTGGATGAGGAAGGGCAGTTGGTTTTGACCTCAGAGATGATTATTGATGTCAGAGAGAGGAGGTTGAGGAGAAGAGTGATTCGGGAGTACCTAGTTATATGGAGAGATTTTCCCACAAAGGATGCCACTTGGGAGGGAGAGAAGATCTTGCATCATCTTGATTCGGAGTTGCTTGGGGAAAAGCAATCTGGAGAAGGGAGGATTGTGATGTCCCCTTCCACTTGATCGGGATGAAGGATGACTTAGTATCCTATATGACTCCCATAGGCTATAGTCAATGAAGAACAATGGAGTCAAGGGGGTTTATTTAATGTCACTTAGCTAGGAGAGGTTATGTTTCTAAAGTGACATTTAATTAAAATATAATAAATTAACTTTTAGATTAATAGTTGCTAAACATTAGTAAAGTGACTTTAATATTTAAGTGAAAATTAAAAAGGGGGAATAAGGCTCATGTTTAATTTAGTTTAAAGGGGAAAGTTCTAGAAGAGCATGGAGGAAGAATAAAAGGAGGGGAAGCACTTCACTTTGGCATTATGATTTGATCTCTTATTTGGAGTGCCCTTGAGAGCCAAGTTTTTGTTGGGTTTTTGACAAAACCCTTCCATTTTGGTTTAGTTTCAGTGGTGCAATATCCACCCTAGCTAGACAAGGAGGATCCATCCGATGTCTTCATTTGGACATCATTTTATGGTTCTACTTCAACTTGGTAATATAGCGATTTAGTTGGAGGTTTGTGGAGCTTCTTTGAGTGGGGGTGGACCCATATTTCTGTAGGCCGTGGTATCTAGAGGCAGCCGCTGGGGTTTTAGGAGGCCACGTGGGATTTCTTGGAGGATCGTGACACTTAGAGAGGCTGCGGGGTCTCTTGGGGGAGCCGTGTCCCTCTTTATTGTTTCCCATGTGAGTGAGGTGAGCCTTTGAGGCTTATTGTGGGATGATTTACCATATGGAAACACCGTGAGGAGGGGTTGTGAGGTTATGCAGGTCATGGGATAGTAGAAGAGGGTTGTGTGGCCATAAATTGGTAGGAAGAGGTTAGCTTGGAGTTGGGTGACAACCTTGGTGGGGGTTTGAGGCTTGGAGAACCTTTGGAGGAGGTGCACCATCTAATAGGAGGGACCATGGCACCATTCCATGTTTTGGGTTTTCATATTGTGTGTGTTTTGTTGATGTTTTGCAGCTTCCATATCAACCATTAGATATTGTATTAATGTGATCACAATTCCATTCATAATAAAATTCCCATATTGTCTCTTCTATTTCTGGTGCACCTGGATTGCATGCTATATGTTTGACAAAATGTCTACTAGTGGAATACATTCAAATTGTTTGTAGAAAGTTGTAAATCAAGATAAAACCTAGCTAGAAGGTAAGGCCTATGCTCTACTCTCTTTTCTTAAGTTATGGAAAGCAAGTACAAAGAAAGAGGCAATCACTATGGGGTTGCCTTTAACACTGTGCCCTGAACGACTGCTACATAATTTGCCACTTCCTTTGTTATTCTCTCAAAATACCACTCCTTGGATGCTCTTCTCAACCATGGAACACATACAATACAAAAGAATAGAACCTTTTCTCCTCATAGAAACCTAGTATTTAACATAGCCCAACGACTGTCTAGGGTTAGGGTTTTGACTTCCCCAACCCTCAATTAGTGATTACGTTTGGACCTTCTAGAATTTTATTGAAATTCCACACATGGCTAGACCTATATGTATGGGTAATGGAGGCTGATGTGGCATCCACTCGTACCATGGTGATCAATGAAGTAGGTCAACTTGCGTGAGGCATAAATTTTGCACACAAGATCCAATTCAGGCATTTAACACACTATTGAAAAGGTCTGAGAGTGTAGAACACAATCAATGGTGCAACATAAGTTCTAAACACTGTAACCCCAATTGTTTTTGCTTAATTATTCAAAATTGATTTGGAAGGTTCCAGACCCCAATTTTATAAATTGGGACCTGGCACTAAAATTCCCCTACAAGCTGATTTCTCCATTTTATTTCACCCAAAAAGTACTGAGATAGATGAAAAGTTATATAATGATCCAATCCATATCATACCTCCCCATTTAGCGAGGAATTTGGTCCCCAAAATATTTATTGAATGAGGTGAGGAAATTTTTCCTCTACCTTCCCTCTAGTGTACCATTTTTCTTTGCATGAAAGTTGTCCTTTCAACCCAATATGCCAAAGGTCATGTTGCCCCTATCTTGTAGTTCAAGACTTCTTCTACAAAAATGTGTCTTCTACTAACTCCACCAGAGAATTTGGTGCTAAGTCCTCTATGGTAGGTAGGACCTACTCATCCTGATCCAACATGGAAGGCTCATAGAGTTAAAAATTATCTACATTCACCACTGAGTATATGTGCATGCATGGGGGTATAATGAGTCTGCAGGCATTATCTCCCACCTTCTCCAATACCTCAAAAGGACCGTGGACCATACTGCAAAGCCTTGATCTTATTACCAGGACCCTGTAGTATTTCCTTGTTCAACTGTAACCAAACTTTGTCTTCCACTTTAAATGATTTCTCAGTTCTATGTTGATCATTCCCGACCTTATACTTTTCCTATGAATTATTTAAAATCTCTTGTACTTTAAAATGGACATGTATAATTTTTTCAAAACATTTCTATGCTCTCAATGATTCTCATGTGATGTCTTCCCTCACTCCTCCTTGTTGTGCATAAACAACATCTAAGTGCAAAGGGGACAAATACCTAAAGTAAGTTTCAAAATGGGGAATTACCGATAGAAATACATACTACTTCGTTATAAGAGTGTTGAATATAGATTAGATTTTTGTCCCAGGTCTTCAGATGCTTCTGATTGTAACCCCTCAAAAATTGCACCAGATTCCTGTTGACTACTTCTATCTTCCCATATGTCTGTGGATGGCATGTTGTAGATCTCTTCAACTTCATGTCCATCTTCTCCCAATGTGTATACCAAAAGGCATTGAGAAATCTAGTATCCATGTCTGAGATGATGCTCCTTGGTATCCCAAAGTGCACCCATACCTATTCAAAGAACATGTTCCCAAGGTTGACTGGGTACATGCAAGGGATGGTATAGACCTTGCTTTCTATTATTGGGCTTGTTGGTACAACAAAGTATGAATCCTATAATATTTCATGCTATAGCTTCTTGCATTATGATAAAGTATACATACCTTTGTAAGTTAGGAATTGTCTTCCCAACACCAAAATGTCCTGCAACCTTGGAGGTGTGAGCCTCTCCGATAAACTATAATATTTCACCTTTAGGAACATAGAGCTTATCTATATTTTAGAGAAACCTATTATGGAGATGATAGTCAACCTTGTCGTCACCTTCGTCTACATGAATTTGTCTCTATAGCTACTGAAACACCTATTTGAAGTCCTCATATTATGTGTATGCCTCTTTGTATGCATCATGGGTAAAAGGATCCATATGAATAAGAGTTCCTAAGGATATAATATTGGATGTGGGTGGCCGTGAAAGCATGTCTACCAACTTATTAGTGCTACCCTTGTTATACTTGATGAGTAGATGAAATTGCTGCAAAACCCCCATCCACTTGTAATGTCTGGTTTGTTGAATCTTTTTTTGGGCTTGCAAATACTATAGTGGTTGGTGATCTGTGTGGATAATGGTTTCCTTGCCCATCAGACAGTGCTTCCACTTCTTAACAACATGAACCAGGGTATATAGTTCCTTATCATATGTAGGGTAGTTCAAAACTCCCCAATGAAACAACTCAGAATGATAGCATTTACCTCCTTGCATCATAATTTCTCCCATCACATAACCACATGCATTTGTCTCCAATTCGAAGGGATTCTGCAAGTTAGGAAATGCGAGAATTGATGCTTGAATGATCTTTTGTTTAACTCATCGAAATATTTCTGTTGATTCTTTCTCCACTGAAAACTCTTACCTCTCGTTGTTATGGCATAGAGTGGTGCAACTACCAATAACAAATATGCCATGAAATTTCGTAGGTACTGTGTTTCCCCAATAAATCTCCTAAATTTAGTGACATTAGTAGGAACTTTCCATTTTATTATGGCTTCCATATTTGTGTGATCTATCTTTATCTCCCCTCCATCAATCACATATTGTAAATACACCAATGACTGCTAAGCAAACTCACATTTCTTGAGTTTAGCCAACAACTAGTTCCTTTTTAGTCTCTAACACCTGCATGAGATGTGAGGTGTGTTCCTCCTAGGTAGAGCTATAAACCAATATATCATCCAAATAGACTACAACAAATGAATCTAAATATGGGCGTAATAGAACATTCATCAATCTCATAAATGTAATTTGTGCATTACATAAACCAAATGGCATGACCAACCATTCATACAAACCTTGCCTTGTCATGAATGCATTCTTCCAAGTGTCTTCTTATTTAATGCATACCCAATGGTATCCCGATTTGAGATCCAACTTGGTGAAGTGCTTGACATGCTACAACTGGTCTAATAAATCATCGATCCTGGGAAGAGGGTACTGGTTCTTGAGTTCAAAGCTTCGTAGTCGATACATATCCACCAAGTTCCATACTTCTTAGGCATGATGATGATAGGTGACCCACAAGGTGAGGTGCTTGGTCAAATTACTCCTTGCTCCACTAGCTGTTGCAACTATTTCTTCACTTCATCTACGTCTAGAATAGATTGTCTATACAACCCAACATTTGGTAATGGGGAGTTGTTAGGATATTTAGACACTTAGGAGTTAGTTAAGTTCTACTTGGTCTAATGCGTCGTTAGGTAAACATGTGTTTCTTTAGTATGCATTAGTATTCATTTGTAGTTAGGAAATCCGACAATAACGATAAGTTCCCGACATAGAGTGATTCAACGGTTCATATTCTCCTCGATCTCAACGACTACACTGATCCATGGATTAACACTTGATTGGTCCATGATCTCTATTTAAAGAGCATGGAGGGTCATTTGTCGATGATTGATTGTGAGAAACTCTCTTGTAAAATCTCTCTGTAATCTTTTACTTTTGCATTAATAAATTGCTCCAAGTGGTCACGTTGGCTGGGGCCATGGATATATACCCGTAGGGGTTTTACCATGTCAAAACATCGGTGTGTTGATATTTTATTTGGTTGTGTGAGTGATTACTAAAGGTGTTCGTCCTCTTTTTGAATACATGTGTTTTCAAACATGGTATCGGAGCCTGCTTGAAGACCCTCTCCCGTTGTAGATCGAGATTGTGAAGTCGAGATACCTCATCTCTGGTTTCTTCCATTTTTGTACATTTATGGGCTGAGAGGACTATTCCACTATGCTGGATCGTTCGTTTCAGTCATGAATGATTTTTATTTCACTTGAAAAGTTTTCCCTTTACCCAAGATACGACCATTTCAGTCAGATCTGGAGGTATAAAGCCCAAATACGCCCTTTTACAATTTTTGCAGAGTATGATTTCTATTTTATTTCAGTTTTCTATTTTTTGTTTCCATCTTGCTACTCTTTTGAATATGCGTATTCTCTTTTCTCTACGCCCTATACGATCTAAAAAAATTAGAAACATATCAGAAAATGTGCATTTTCTGGGTAAGCTAATCGAGATCTAACCCTTGTTGTCATCAAGAAGCGAAATTTTTTTGTTGAATGAAAATGGTTTTTTATGAGCACGCTCTCCAAGACCGTATTCAACAATAATAACAACAACACAATATGTTTTGCTAGTTCACTTGGTTAAATGTTGTCTTATTAAGTAAGAGGTCTTGAGTTGAAGTCTCTCTTTTTGTTACTTTTTTTTTTTAAAGTGTTGGATCATGTTGTCATTGATGCCAATGGTTTGATTGATTGATGTCAAAGGATTGATTGATTGATGATTGATGCAATATAATATGTATTTTCCTTGATGAGAATGCATAGATGAAGATGGATCAATGAGTTGTCATTGATATGACGAAGATGGATCAATGAGTTGTCATCGATACATGATGAATATGGATCGTTGTG
>SNQJ01S0001299.1:662402-673494 GCA_010110895.2 Picea sitchensis | reverse complement strand
AAAAATTGTACATACATCTTGTGTTCTTTGTGTTCCTTGTGCAGATGATTTGTTGATGATATGTTGCTGATATATGTTGTTGATATGTATTCACATATAAATGATTATAAATGACAACAATGAGTAATGAGAAAATGTTGAATGTTAACTAAGGAGTTTTTATGTAAGAGGGAAGTTTTGGGAAAAAGATCCCCACACTCATTCACCCCCCCCTCTAAGTGTGGTAGGTGTGTCCAACATAAAGTTCATGCATTCATTGTAAAGTGCATTTCACTTTAATTATAAAAGTGAATCAATATAAGTAGCTTTAATATTTTATTTTAAAGTTATTTATTTTGCATGCAACTTTCTTTTATAAAACAACTTCATTGTAAAAGTGATCCCCCCTTCTTTTTTATAAAAGTGGGTCACTTCAT
This sequence comes from Picea sitchensis, assembly GCA_010110895.2. Lineage (NCBI taxonomy): Eukaryota > Viridiplantae > Streptophyta > Pinopsida > Pinales > Pinaceae > Picea > Picea sitchensis. The sequence goes on along the minus strand of SNQJ01S0001299.1, from coordinate 673,078 downwards.
AAAGAAATTTATTTGTAAAAGTGAGGATATTTGGAGGGGTATCACCATGTGTACCAACTTCTACTTGCCACGTGGCTCTTTGGTTACTGTTTATGTTTTTTTTCCAAAATGGCACAACTTTCACATCCGAAGTCCGTTTTCAGTGCCGTTTTTTTAAAACCGCCTAATTTTTTAAGATCTTTCCATCCAGATAATCAATTTCAATTTTTAAATCCATATCATATGCATATGTAATATGTATTGTTCTAGTGATATTTTTCTTACCAACACCAACTACTTCCAATGGAAATCCCATATGGAGGATTTATTAAGAAGTAAAGGCATGTACTAGATTACTTTGGGGAAGAAAAAAGAACCCATTGATGATGAAAAAAAGTCAAATGGAATGATGAAGCACATGGATTGATCAAAATGTCCATCTCTCCTGATTTAAGATTCCACCTTCAAGAAATTGATGACCCCGATGAAGCTTGGGAAAACCTTGAATCTATGTTTGGTAAACACAATATTATTTGAGCACATCAGTTAGAATATCAGATATTGATTTTAAGTCCAAATGATTTTTCTTGCATTGAAAACTATCTATCTAAGTTTAAAACACTTAGAATTTTATGTGAACAATGTAACATAAAGCTGGAGGAAGAGCGTTGCATCTATATCATTCTTTCTAATGTAGGTAGTGCATATTCTGTGTTTTTATCTACCTTTTGTACCACGAGAGAGGCTCTAGAGAAATCTTATAAAAAACCCACTCTTGAGTTATTTTGCGATGATTTGATTAAAGAGCAAGATAATCTTGTACAACTTGGAGTGATCAACACTGCATGTACTTCCAACAAAGTCTTATTATCCTAGTTGAAATATAAACAAAAGAATCCCAAGAAGCAACATCCTCACCACGACAATAAGCAAAACAAGGGTCCCAAACCCACTCAAACAACTTCAACTCCTAATGGTGACAAATGAGCAAAATCTAAAAATAAGAAGTCTGACAAACATTGCAACTTTTGTGGAAAAGATGGTCATGATGAGTCCAAATGTTTCAAGAAGATGACAAATTTAGAAGTAACAATGAAGAATCACAACATCAATATTGATTCTACTACTACTTCTTCTTCTCATGGACATGCACTTTCTGCTTCTGGTTTCTCCTTCAATGAAACTTCTACTTCTTCTGATGAGTGGCTTATTGATTCTAGAGCATCTGATCATATGGCTAAGGAGAAAGCCATATTTTTTACTCTAAATGAATGTAAAACCAAGAAAATATTTGTTGGTGATGATAGATATCTTAGTGTTGTAGGATCTAGAACAGTTTAGGTAGATAATGGTCATTTCAATGATGTATTATGTGTTCCAAGTCTTTCCTATAACATTTTATCAGTATATCAAATCACTCATTCAGGTTAAGGTAAAACCATAGAGTTTTCACCTCACCAAGTTGTAATGAAGGATCTAAACGATCCTCAACATGTTCTTGCAACTAAAATTGTTGATGATATTACTAGGTTGTACAAGTTTGACAACTTTGGGTCATCATCTTTTCCATTAGTTTTTTTTGCTCATAACAATGACTTGAGCAAGCTTTGGCATGAGAGGTTTGGTAATCTAAACTATCGCTCATTGCAAAAACTATGTAATCAACAAATGGTGACTGGTCTTCCTCTTGTTTCATGCAAAGATGGTGTTTGTGCCAATTGTGTTCTCGAAAAACATCATCGGGATGGTTTTGACAAACGTGCATCTTGGCACACCTCAGGACCTCTGCGACTTGTTCACAATGACTTGTGTGGTCCACTTTCTTCTCCTTCTTTTTCTAGGTGCAAGTATTTCTTAACTTTCATTTATGAATTTTCCAGACGTACTTGGGTTTACTTCTTAAAACTTAAGAGTGAAGTTTTTGACAAGTTTTTGGCCTACAAGGCCCTTGTGGAAAATCAATATGGACATCAAATTCAAAGGTTAAGAATAGATAATGGAGGTGAATATGTGAAAAATATTTTTACAAGTTACTGCACTTCACAGGGCATTCAAATGCAACACATTGTTCCATATACACCACAACAAAATGACATTGTTGAGAGAAAGAACCGCACATTAAAATAAATGGCTAATTGTATGATCCAATCTAAGGGATTAAGTCTAAAGTATTGGGTGGAAGCCATCAACTATGCAAATTACATAGTAAATCACACTCCCAAAAAGGCTCTTAAAAATATAACACCGGAAGAAGCATGGACTAAAATTAAACCAGATGTAAGTCACTTCTGTGTATTCAACAATATAACATGGGCTCACATTCCTGATGAGAAAAGGAAAGCATTGCAACCTAAAAGTGAGAAGCGTATATTTGTTGGTTATTCTGAAGATGTCATAGGTTACATACTTCTTCAACCACACTGTAATGAAATTATTATTAGAAGAGATGTTAAATTTGATGAAAATCTCTTGGCCTACGAGCCTAATTCGATGATTGTGCCTTCTTTGGCCTGCGAGCCATCTTCGATGTTTGTGCCTTCTTCTATTGCTATTTTGGTTTCTTCTTGAGATCATGACAATGAGGATGAAAATCCACCTCCGCCATCTCACCTTCTTCCAGATGAGTCCATTGAACTTGAACAAACACGAAAACCACCACTTCTTAGATGGGTCCTTTCAACATGAGAAACAACTGGTGATATTGTCGGCGATCCTTCATATCAACGTTAGACACATTCACAATTCCAGCAAGCCTCTTCTCTTTTGGCTCAAGTTTCAAAGACTCATCTAGAGACATTTGCAGAAGCTTTAGGTCGTCCAGATTATGATACATCAATGAATGAAGAGTATCATTATTTAATGAAAATCGATACTTGGGATCTTGTACCTCTTATGAAAGGAAGAAAACTTGTCAGATATAAATGGGTCTACAAAACTACGTATACATCAGATGGAAGTGTTGAAATGCACAAAGCTCAATTAGTTGCCAAATGATTTTCCCAAGTTGAAGGAATTGACTACAATGAAATATTTGCCCCTATTGCCAAAATGAATTCCATCCTCCTTGTTCTTGCCATTGTTGCCTCACATAAATGGGAGGTCCGTCAGATGGATGTTATATCCGTCGTCTTGCATGGGTATTTGCAAGAAGAAATCTACATGGAAAAACTTCCTAGCTATGTCCATAATGACTCTAGCCTTGTTTGTTGCCTTAAGAAATCTCTTTATGGTCTTAAGCAAGGTCCCTGAGCTTGGTATTCCAAAATGGACAACTTTCTTATTGACACCGGATTTTCCAGATGCCATTATGATCCTAATGTCTATACCAAGAAAGTAGGAAGCCATCTCATTATTCTTGTCCTTTCTGCCTCACATAAATGGGAGGTCCATCAGATGGATGTTAAATCCCCCTTCTCGCATGGGGATTTGCAAGAAGAAATCTACATGGAACAACTTCCTGGCTATGTCCAGAACAACTCTAGCCTTGTTTATCACCTTAAGAAATATCTTTATGGTCTTAATCAAGATCCCCGAGCTTGGTATGCCAAAATGGACAACTTTCTTATTGACATCGGATTTTCCAGATGCCATTCTGATCCTTAATGTCTATACCAAGAAAGTAGGAAGCCATCTCATAATCCTTTTCCTTTATGTTGATGATATTATCCTTGCCGGTAGTGACTCAAAACTTTTAAACCATTTGAAAATCATCCTTAAGAAGAAATTTGAAAGAACATACTTAGGATTTTTTCACTATTTCCTTGGCCTCCAAGTTTTGCAAACCAAGGAAGGAATTTTTCTTTCCTAGTCTAAGTATGCTTATGACCTTCTTCATCTCTTCCACATGGAATATTGTAAACCAACCCCTTCTCCCTTCTAGTCTGGAGTCAAGCTTGCTGCCACTTGTACTTATCCTGAAGTTCATGCCACTTTGTACCGTCAATTAGTTGGTAGCCTCTTATACTTGACTCATACCCATCCTGATCTTTCCTTTGATGTTGGTATTGTTGCTCGGTATATGCAAATACCCCATGGACACCATTGGAAAGAAGCTAAAATCATACTTCAATATGTCAGGGGTACAATTCAGTTCGAGATACATTACAGTTCAGGAAGACTCCTTTATTGGTTGGCTTCACTGATTCATATTGGGCTAGTAACCCCGATGATCGAAAGTCTACTGCAGGTTATGCTTTCAGACTTGGATCACGACTTGTCACTTAGTCTTGTAAGAAACAACATGCTATTTCACTTTCTTCAACAAAAGCAGAATATCGAGCATCGGTAAATTCAATTGAAGAAGCCTTGTGGCTTTGACAGATCCTTTCAGAGTTTGGATTCCAACAACAACATCCAACCATCTTTTGGTGAGACAATCATAGTGCCATCAAGCTCTCCAAATACCCAGTTCAACATCAGSACAACAAAAAAATCGAGCTACACATGCACTTCATCAAAAAGCTCATTCATGATCAATTTATTGAAGTGATTTTTTTTCCTATAGAAGATCAAGTTGTAGACATTTTCACCAAGTCTCTTACAGAAGAAAAATTTTCCAAACTTCAATCTATGTTATGCGTTCATGAAGTTGTCATTAAGGGGGGATAGGCTCTAATGCCTTCTTCCTTCTCCTATTGTGTCACTATTGTAAATCCTTCAATCCTATCACAAGTTGTTCTTTAGGGGGGGATATTAGGATATTTAGACACTTAGGAGTTAGTTAAGATGTACTTGGTCTAATGTGTCATTAGGTAAAATTGTGTTTCTTTAGTATGCATTAGTATGCATTTGTAGTTAGGAAATACGACGATCACAAGATGTTCCCGATAAAGAGTGATCCAACGGTTCGTATTCTCCTCGATCTTAACGACTACATTGATCTGCGACTTAACACTCGATTGGTCCATGATCTCTATTTAAAGAGCATGGAGGATCATTTTATGATGATAGATTGTGAGAAACTATCTTTTAAAATCTCTTTGTAATCTTTTTTCTTTTGCATTAATAAATTGCTCCAAGTGGCCACGTTGGCTGGGGCCTTGGATGTTTCCCTGTAGGGGTTTTACCATGTCAAAACATAGGTGTGTTGATCTTTGATCTGGTTGTGTGAGTGGTTACTAAAGATGTCCGTCCTCTGTTGGAATACCCGTGTTGTCGAACAAAAGTTAGGAAACAACTATATCTTGTGCTCCTCTTCCTTCTTAGGTGGTAGTCCTTTAGGATCCTGGAACACTCCTTTGTATGCCTACAACAACTCCTCCAAATGTTATTTTTGATTTTTAGTATATCCATCTAGGGATTCCTTTACTCTTATTGATTCATCACCCAATTGATTTTCTCATAAGAAAAGTAAAATATACTTCTTACTTGAACTAATCAACTTTTGGCTTGGTTGGCACTTACCAGTGAGATCTTCAATTTTCCTTTATGTGCATTGATGATGAAATAATTTCCATCCTTGATCAGGTGGTATTTGTTTTTGTCTCCGCATGAATATTGCATCCCTCATACACATGTAGGGGCTTCCGAACACTACACCACACACACCAACAAGTACTACATCTAACTCCACTTCATCAATAAAATATGCACTTACAACAAATTTGATCTTACACTGTTTTGTAACCTTAATCTCTGCATCCTTGTTTACCCACCCCAGTGGATATGGGTTAGGATGATCATGAACCTCCAACCCAAAATTGTTGACTAGGTTTATTACTATGAGATTTGCCTATGAAATGGAATCGAATAGAGCATTTACCATGGTCTTCTTGACCTAGATCTTGATATGGAAGAGTTTTCTCATGTCTTTATCTTCCTTGTGATGAAGGCTACTCAGATTCACCTCCTTTTGGAACAAGGTGCAAGAAATAGTCTCATCCACATATGAGTTGATCTATACTTGATTGCTTGAACACATGGCTAGAAGGTTCTTCTTCTTGGCATCCTTCTCGTGGTTCCTAGGGTTCATATTTGGATGTAGTTTCCAAAATTTTTCTTCAGTGTGACCATCGAAATTGCAATGGTTACAATGGTTACTTGAATCCTTTCACTGATGTGCAGTGGTTTTCATCTTCTTGTATTTCCCTTTCCACTTCTTCTTCCCCTCTTTGGAAGCGTCTTGGTGTCTTTCTACTTGGAACCACTTGGATGTCCTTTCTTGTGGCCTATATTAATATAATGTGCTTACACACATGCCTCATCAACTATCTTGGGCTTGAAGAGCATCACTTTCTTTCAAAAATGACTGTGTAGACCCCCCAAATACTTGAGGAATGCATCTGGGTTCTTGGGAGGGATTCCCAACATGATAGCCATCTTTTTCAATTTGGTGGTGTACTCCTGCACACTCTTCTCTTGCCTTTTCATGTAGTAATGCCAATGGATCCATTGGTCTTATACATACCCAATAGCGTAGAATTGGGATTTAATGAGGATTTTGAAATCCTCCCACTTAGTTACTAGAAGATCACCCTCTATCCTAAGTGTCTCTATGTGTCTTTCCCACCAGCTTAATGCATGGCCCTCTAACTTCAGTTGGGAAAATGAAATCTTCTTCTCCTCATATATATTGTGAACACTGGAATATACCTCTAATTGATGCAACGAATGATTCAATTGTAATGCATCAATATCACCTTGGTATGGATTGATATCTACTTTCGCTTCCATTTTAAATAAATACTGTGAAGGGGTAATGGCAATGGAACTTGGCTTCTCTTTCTTAGGCTCTTTCCTTGACTCCTTTTCTTGGTCTTCATTGTCTCTTGGTTTCCCCTCTAATATGATCTCTAAGTTAAATCCTCTATCCTCCCCGAACAGTCCGAGCTTGCTTGCTAGAGCCTCCACGAGAAGGGATATATTGCGAGAGATATCAAAATATTTCTCTTTAGGCCTCACAAATCTCTCTTTTGTTGGATCTTGAGGGTTGTTGTGAACATACTCATATGCCATGGCTAGGGTTCTCTAGATTTGTTCTTAAGAAATTTCTTGGATCCTACAACTTTCCAAAAATACCCCAAATAAAATTGATTTGATACTAATATGATCTGTAAACTATCGTGGATATTCCATTGGAACAACTCATCACAACATATCTTATAGTATTATGAAATCTTATATTATGCAAACTATTTTTCCTTAGATCCCATATTAATTAATTGCTAGCTTTGCTTGAATTTATGAAAATAATTGAATACGAAAATGAAAGAACGGGAACAAGTATACACACCATCCACACAATTAAACAAAAAATGTATCCTGGGAAACCCAATACGGGATAAAACCCAACGAGAAGGTGAGGCCTATGCTCTGCTCTCTTTTCTTCATTTATGGAAATAAAGTACAAAGAAAGAGTCGCTCACTATGGAGTTTCCTTTGACACTATGGCCTGAACGACTACTACAACATATCATACCTCCTCTATTATGATCTCAAAATATGATTCCTTGGATGCTCTACTCAACTGTGGAACATGTACAATACAAAATAATGGAACCCTTTCTCCTCTTAGTGCCCCAATATTTAACATAGCCTGATAATCATCTAGGATTAGTGTTTTGACTTCCTCAACCCTCAATTAGTGATTAAGTTTGGACATTCTATAATCTTCTTGAAAGTCCACACATGGATAGCCCCACATGTGTGAGTAATGGGGGTTGACGTGGCATCCACTTGTACCATGGTGGTGAACAAGGTAAGTCAACTTGCGGGAGGCATAATTGTTGCATACGGGCTCCGATTGAGGAGTTTTACGCATCGTTGGAAAGGTCTTGGAGTGTAGAACATCATCATGAGTGTGTGCACAATTTTCAAACAATGTAACCCCAAAACATGTCGTTTAATGCCTCAAAATGGCTTCAGAAGGTTCCAGACCCCAATTTTCCAAACTGAGACATGCAAGCTGATTCCTCCAACTTTTTTCACCTAGAAGGTACTGAGATAGATGAAAAATTATACAATGATCCAATCTGGATCAATCTCACTAATATAGTTTTTCTTCTAATGTATTTTGAGTTATATATCCAGTATGTATTTGTTTGTGACAACCCTACTACGATTGACATGGATCCATCATGTATTCTTTCGTGGCCATGTTCTTTCCCGTGATATGCTCATGGATCCAATTATACTTGGTCTAGATGCGGTATGCCTGCCTCATGGACGATATATGTCTGATACTTTGGGTGTTTGTTTGCAAATACTTTCATGATCATAGATATTCTAGACTCCCCAGTTCACTTGATCACTCCTATGGTTTTATAATGTATTTCAACCCTCAACTTCTCTTCACCCCTCACAAATTAGGGGGAATCTTGGTACACTGAAAATTGGCCCTCCAAATTATTTGAGTAGAGTTGAGCCATTATCATTAGAAAATCCATCAAGAAGCACTTTTTAGACCCAATTTAAATTTAAAATTACTTTATCTAGAATTATTCCTAAGAGTAAATCTAAAAAGCTTTATTTGGAATTATTCCTAAAAATGGATCTAAAAACTATTCAAGTGCAACGATCAAGATAGATCTTAAATCATAAACTTGTATGGCCATGATTTGTCTTGCCAACTAATGTGACCTATCTTTTGTCTTATAAAAGCAAGGTTCTTGGTGAGATTTAACATTTTTAGTTGGATACCTAACACATTTATGTTGGTATTGGGCTAAATCTTGGTAACCTTCCTTTGTTCCTTGTTGTCCGTGCTTGAGTGAGAGTTTCCTTAACTAACTAATTGAAATCGTTCCTTGAGTGTAGCCTAGTGGATCTAGTTGGATCCACCTACCATAACAAGAAAGTGTGATCCTTATCTTGAGGAGGGATTCCATACATGTGGCTAAGGATGGAGGGACCTAGATTTGGGTGATGGAGGTGATGCAACAACTGATCAAGTATAGAGGAGGATATTAGTAAACAATGTAACACATATTTCATTGATGTAACACGATGTAATATCCTCTTTATATTTCATTGATGTAATATCAATGTAACATGGAGGGACCTAGATTTGAGTGATGGAGTTGATGCAACAATTGATCAAGTATATAGGAGGATATTAGTAAACAATGCAACACATATTTCATTGATGTAACACAATGTAATATCCTCTTTATATTTCATTGATGTAGCCCATATTGATCAAGTATTCATGTCATTGTAACACATGTTTCATTGTTTACTAATATCTAAAGAAGAAGTTGGAGCTAGAGCTTGATTGGGTCGAGACTACTGGTTAAGATCTACAACAACCAATGTAAAAAGGTACAAATTTCTCCTTTCTATTTTGCATTTCATGATTTTGGATGTTAATCTAGGGAAATTAGATAGTGATMTATTCATTGTCCGTAGTGACATCCCAAACCACTCACCTAGGAATCCTAGATATAATGATAGGAGTGCATTCCCTACAACAATTAGTGGAGACTAAATTAGTGTTTTTTTGGGGGGATACAACATTCCTTATAACTTCCATGTTGAAGCCAACACCGTTTTTTATTTTGAATTATAATTACACATATTGATCCTCCAACTATTCAAACTAGTTTCTCAATGAGTTCATGTTAGTGTCGATTCTATCATTATTCATAGCCATTTTTTCTATACTCTTTCTAAATTCCTTATAATCCACATTTTCTTTACCCTTCAATTCCTTACTAAAATACCTCTTAGAATTTCTATAGAAACCATGTAATGCGGTTCTAGAACAAATTAACAATTGTTAAATACTAGGGGCCCACCAAGTTGAATAATTACTTCATTCATGTCATCCATGCGGGTGATCTACGTTTTCTCCTATTCTTCCATCTTGGTTTGAGATTTACTAAATGTTCTTAATCTTTTCTCCCATAACCCTTTGATCTCTTTAATATGGTAATTCAAGGGCATAACCTTATTAAATCTTTCTTTCTCTAGGACCTTTTCACCAAACTCACATATACTAGTGATGGTCCAAGGAATTGCAACAAGAGTGTTGAACCCATCATCTTGACTTTGAGTTTGCAACCCAGGAACGTGCTACTTTGATGAGGTATTGTGCATTGTATGTGCAAAATACACCAGTATAATCTGAGGTAAAGTATTCAAGCTAAAATGAATATTGGTGTCCCTTTCCTTCAATTGCCTTGCTTTTGACCTTCACTCCCTTTCTCAAGAGAGGCTATCATAGTCATTGTTGGAGCCGCCCTTGTTTTTTAACTCGTCACAATTTTCATTTTGGATACTTAAAATTCTAAAAATGGCCTTTTGATTTCCCCCCCCCTAAACGTTGAAAACTCTGCAACCTTGTCGCATAAGCAACGATGCTTTTTCTACTCTCAAAACAAGTCCACTTGTGTAAGAATGTTCGCTCTTTTTGTTTTACTTCGGGATCTCACAAGTCAGATACTTTAATCCTTAAGTTCACACATCCCGAGTCACGAAACGGCGAAGTCGTTTTCAAATTTTCGCCCAAGACATTAACTAGGGTAAAATATTTTAACTCATGATTAGACATCGTCGGGGTTTCGCGCCTCAGCTTTCGTCAAACCCAAGTTTTTATTTTTACAGCCCCGAGAGCCGAGAACACGAGGTACTTTTGGGATAACCCTGGTCAAGGATTAAAGGCAAAAAGCTAACCATGGTTAAATTGGTTCTCAGTGTTTCGCCACTCGGCACTATCTTCTCGAAAGTTACGGCGTCTAAAACCCCGACTCACGAAGTCG
>SNQJ01S0001299.1:624526-662392 GCA_010110895.2 Picea sitchensis | reverse complement strand
AGATTTTGTAATAGAGTTTTTGCATTGAGATTTAATACAAGCAGATCCGAGATTCTCAATTCCGTCACTTATGTATTACAAGTTTGCTTTCTTGTTCCTCATTTTTCATTTTCAATTCATATTCGTAATTGATGTGCTTCGTTATACTTTAGTACTACCACTACTATAACGAATAAATTTGGGTTTTTTGTAATTGTTTATTGCCTTTCCTCTGCACCAGCTATCAACTGTGTAAGACCAATTTGCAGTTTCAGAATTCTACATGCATTTTTTTCTACATCGGTTATTTTCTTAAATATTTTCTTCTTCCGTTTACTTCGTAAGATTTTCCCCTGGTAGGAACCTGACATTGTAAACGGCTTAATGTTTTCCCCCCATCTCGCCCCTTTGATTAAAATATAATACAATTACGGGAACGAGCCTTAGATTTGCATACATCATTAATACTGCAACCGTGAATCGTCTTTTATAAAAATTAACTGAGACAACACTCAAATATTCCTTAACAGTTCTCTTATCTGTACTGTTCCCCCATGACAGTTCCTACACCAACTCAACCTAACGTTGAACCCGGATTATTGAACCAAACGCACATCGCCTTAAACCTCTTCAACACTATCCTTAAAACAACCACTAACCGGGCTGAGCTTGAACAATCATGGGCAACCATTGAACGTGACATAACTATTCAGGAGCAGTTCGAAGCCAGACAACCTCAATGAAGAAATCTCCCTTAGACTCTTTCTCCGAAGGTTGTCATTTTCCCTTCTCCTTACCCTAACCACTTTCGGATGCCTTGACACTGTGCTTTTGAGCCTTAAGTACAGACTCAGGAGCAACAATCACTATGTTGGTTGCCTTAGGGTTGGTCTAACAAAGATATTGGTATATTGTAAGTGCATGTGTCATAGGATAAAAATCCTCTTCATCATTATGTTACTTAGGTAGTCTGCAAAATCCTATTCAAGGATGCCTATATACTAGGAATCATTGATGCTAACTCTAGGAATGTAGGAACTATTATTATAGAAAATAATATGCTCAATCTCATCCTTCTATCCTCTGCTTTCCCACCCTCCAAGGCTTGTGGTTCTATAGTTTGTCTACCCCAAGTCAAGGGCACCAAGAGTAGGGGGTAAGGAGAGTGTTTTCCATTGTGTTAGAGATGAAGAAGACAATAATAATAAGGCTACCCAATCAACCAATAATGTCAAGGAATGATCACCTCATAAGCAATGGTATAGGCTAAGATGTTCAACATGGAAAAAAAGGTTGCCATATAATGTACATAAAGTAAATGTGCATAAATTAAATAACTAAAAATGACATGCCATAAAGCAAATGTACTTGCTGGAAAAAAATAATATTGCTATAAAACATAGTCAATTCCCTCTAATAATGAAGTTCCACGAAGCAACCTACCCTACTGAAATGTCATGCATTAAAAATGCTACAAGAAACTAAAAACACTTGCAGGAAATGGTATATAACAACAAACAATGATGAAGATAACTAACAAAAACTATAGAAATTAAGTATAACAACAAAGAAATGTCCCTTTTACAACCTTGAGTGGGCCCTACTCAAGATCCCTACATGGATCTTGAAGAAACACTAAGAGCTTGAAATATGGAAACATAAATTACGCATTAGGAAATCACTTCATAACAACAAATTGTACTTGAATAATTCGAATGCATCAGCTCCAAAAAGAGTTATCAATGCTAAGAATGAAAAAGAAGAAAACTCCTAGATGACATTTATACACAAATACTCATAAATCACCCCTTCAATCAGTCCTTGATTGAAGGGAACTTGTCTCTAAGATCCTTAGAATTGGGGATCCTTATTTCAAGGGACAAATTCCCTCCATAATTTGAACTTCCTCAACTAGAAAATCAAGCTGAGATATTGTTGGTTGAGTGTCTTGAGTCCTTAAACAATTGGCATGCTTTGGAGGTTGAAGATGGGGCATAATCCTCATTTTGTCTCAAGTGCAATTTGATGAAGGCTAGCCTTAAGATTTTACCTGCTTGAGCAAATGGTTATTACACCCTTAAAAATGCACAAGTTCATCAAAATCACTACTAGATTAGGGCATATCACAAATTCAATCCTTCAATCATTTCACAATAATCAAATGCAAAAACCCAAGATGTTTACATTGATAATATTCAAAGTAGGTCTTGGTTTACATGAAAGGGTTATATCATCTACAAAAATGGGCCTTGGAGGCCCGTCATCATGCCCCAACTGAAAATATTGTGCAACCAAAAATGTTGCCTATACACCCTACTATCCATTTTGGTCTTTTCTACCTCATTCCTTTTGTTCCCTCCATGTCTATCTGAGATCATATGCTACAAATTGGGTAATGACACCCTTGATATGATACCCTTCACCCTTCTCCATTTTATTCCATTCCTCCTTTCTCCCCTCTTCATTTATCTCTCATGTAATCATAGGATGCAACAAGAGAAGAGGGTTGAATCTAATCCCGATCCACTTAAGATTGGTTCTCCTTAAGGATTCTCTACATAGTTGTGCCCCAAACATGGCATCTTGTAAGTTTTGAGGGGAGTGAGGCTCTTCCCTTTGAAGATCACGAGGAAAACCACTTCGTCTAGATTGGCATGCTTGGAGTGCCCCTTCCCTAGAAAGTTTGATGGTATCCTCAAAATGTTCAATGGCCCCTTTGTTTTTCTTCCAAAATGGGCATTAGCTCTACATCATAAGTTATAGATACATGGTTGTTGATAAGCTCCTCAAGATTGATGGCCTCTACTTTAATCCATAAATGATTTCCCATCTTCTCTTATCTGTACCTTTGGAATTTAGCTACTCTCAGCTCCTCATGATGGATTCAAGAGCACAAGGTTTTAATTTGGACCTCCCCTACATATGGGTTGGGTAACCATTTGTAGGGGTGAGGTAACACAAAGTTATTCAAATAAAACTCACTAAGTTGTGCCCTCCAAGGACTTACCCATTAGGGGAATGTATTCCTTGTTGTCATTGAAAACACCCAAGCTCTTTTCCTTGAAGTGACCCGAGGTTGAAAGTTTCTCTACCAATGCCCCTAGCTTGTGTGGTGTACCTTTTATTTGTCTCTTTTCCTTATATCTTCTACCCTTCTATTTGTTAGAGGAAATTATGGAAATTCCACTCGTAGTACTTGTGGTTGCTTTCTCTGAGCCCACACCTTCCTTTGATTAGGGTAATTACAATCCACTTCTAGGTTTCCATAGCTATGGCATCACCCACTTATGAATGGTATGCCTTTGTAATCAAGAGTTAGTTGAAAACAGTCTTCACCTTTGTTGATAACCAACTCCTTTGTCAATCATTTACTAGTTTCAAGGCCCACCGATATTCTTGCCATGCCGAAGTACCTGATGTCCTAGAAAGATAAACCAACTTCATAAAATGTACCAAGGGAGTTTCCTATTTATTCAAACACACCCCCAACCATAATACAAGTAGTAGCCCTGGTATTCAGACCCATACTAGAAGACTATCCCCTCGGGTTATTCTAGCATTGAATTTGACCTACCATTTCTTCATAAAAATATTTTGGGATCCCTATTTCCATATGATTTGTAGAACCTTGTTTACCTCTCCCGTTGAATTAAAAACCAATACCATCCACCCCTTAGCCAAGATCATTAGGTGAGATGTGTATCCCACCAAAGGTTCAAAGTTTAACCTCATCCAATCCTTTAAACATTCATAGGACATATTTTTACCAAGAAACCTTCCTACAATTACCTTTTATTCCAATTCCATAACATTATATAATCTAGTTTTTGAACCCAAAATCATACTTACCAGTTTTGGCACTTTTATGCATTTCCTTCTTTTCGATTTTCTATCTCCTTCCAACGAGGGTTTCCCATGGCTCTCTGCTTCCACCATGGATGAGTCATGCATTAGGTTACAATCTAGATGCTTTCCAATAAACCCTATCTCCTATCGATTAGTTGAATGCCTCAAAAAGTTGTAGAGTTGAATTTCAATATTCCCATAGTATGCATGTGGAGGAATAGACGTTCTCTCACTGTCATACCTGCACTTAATGGCTCCATATCTATCAAGGATATATAAGGTTCGTTTGAGGTCGTCCAAATCATCCCCTTTGTACTTCTGCAGTGGGATATCAAATGCAACATTACATGCCTCGAGAAACTCTCCATCTCTCCCTTTTCCCCTCGCATCTAGTCACAAATATATTTGAGTGTCACTGGTGGCTAAGCCTGGAGCCAACTCGCCTAAGATTGATAACATTTCCTCCTCTAGTGGGAGAAACCCTTTTGACCATCTCCGCCCTAACTCAATTGGAATCCCAGGTTGGCCAAGTCTCAGGGTTGCCCAAATCAACAATCCATTTATCGAGTTGACTAAGTAATCCACTGCTTCGTCTTCCATCATCACCAAAAAATCCATGCCATCTCAACCTTTGTCATTTTCACTCCAATCCAAGACATCACTACCATATACTTACATAAACCCTAGCTAGTACATGCATAATCTCCCTTCCGATGGCTAATTCTAATATGTTAGCTTCTATTTGTGCCTCCTTGAAATATTTATGAACGCAACTCTGATCAATGTCTTGATTGAGTTGTGTAACTATCTTGCTTTCGATCTGCAAATATGCCATGTTCATGGGGACCTGTGTGTAGAGGCAATATCACATCTAAGGTTTTCTTCATGTCCTCCATCCATCATTCACACTTTGATTTATCATTGCTTCATCCCTTTTGATTTAATGTGAGAGGCTCACTACTAGAAAGGACCAAGTATGTATGAGTCTTTGTATGCATAAACTTAGATCTCCTAATTAATAATAGCCTAGATCAACTTCAGATGTAAAACATATATGTTTCAAAACCTTTTTAAGCCAAAATTGGTGTTGGTGTGCTACTACTCATGCGTGAAGCCATGTAGGTTGTGCTACTACTCATGCGTGAAGCCATGTAGGTGTACAAAGTTCCCCTAAAGTTAAGTAAGCCAAAAACACACACAAATATTTAAATAATGACATAGATCTCTGAACAAGACTCAACCATGTAGTACACAACACCAAAAAATCTCGACCATGTAATATGCAACACTCGATAAACATGGATATAGAGGAAGTCCATTGCTCATCAGTGCAGTTCTCTACTTGTTCCATCACCACATAATGATGCCCTCCTAGTTCTGCACTAATGATTGCATGTTTTTTTCTCTCTACAAGACTCCCTTTGTACCTATAGAAAAAACCCTGACCGCATGTGCCTTTCACTTTGTAGACACCTAACCTTAGACGACTTCACTCCATAGACACTTTCATTAAATAACTCCACTCATACGAATGCCTTCACTCTAGAGACCAACGAAAAGGCCTCTACACATGTTAGAGGAAACCAAATTAATATAATAATTGTATTTATTTAGTTTTTAATTTGTTTGAATTGGAATAAAATTTTACTCCATAAAAATATCATTTTTGTTAATAGTAAGATAAAAGTAACAGTGTTTATTGACAAAGAGTAAATAAATTCTTTAAAGGGGAGAGTTGAATGGTTGAAATTATCTCACGTGAAATTGATACATTTTCGTGAGGGAATATTGAGAAAATAATATTTATTTACTATCTTTAGCAAGATTTAAATGGTTGTTTTTCAAAGAAAGTGGTTATATGGTAACACATTATCTAAAGAAAAAAGTGGTTATATGGTGTCATCAAAAGAAAAAGGTGTTTAAGGGATATATTAGCAAAACAATGTTTTACTATGCTTCATGTAATAAATTGTTACTCTTTTACAAGTTTAAATTCAAAGGGGTAGGTATGTATACTTTTGTAGACTCTACTAGTCAAATCGTTGGGTAGAAAAGAATCCCTTGTCCCACAAACAAAGAGTCTTATACACCAATTTGATGTGGCTTGGCTGTAACCTTAAAAATAGATTATTCTTCTTATTATTATTAACTGTACGTTTTTTTTTTTATAGAAATTACTCAATTTTATATTAGGTATAAATCGTTTACAATCACTGAAACCAGTCTAGCTCAAGCAGCCATTACATAATTCGTCCCGGAGACCCAGCCGGGTTTGACCTCATGACCTCCTCCCAACACTTGGAGGAATACTTGCCCATACATCCCCATACATATTAGAAGATACGCCAAAAATGTACCTTGAGATTAAAAAGATAAAAAATCAATTATGAAAATTTGCTTGCACTACAAGAAAAGAAAGGAATATTGGTGAAAATTGATCATGAATTTCTTTAAGAGTGGCCCCACTTCACATGATCTACGGTAAGGTAGAGAGATGCTATTATTGAGTGTGCCGTGCACGGATTCAATTCACAACTAAAACTTTTATGATAAACAACATCATGGAATCAAACAAATGATTTGTTCTCCCACGAGAATGTAAATGTGGACAAGGACATCATGGAAAATGTTTTTTAAATTGAAATTCAAGTAGATTTCGATGTTGTATTTTTATTTGTATGTTTGTGCTCTATTATTTAAAATTTACAAGGGTATAACAATGTTTGCTTTATGCAAATTGGTAAAACTTTAACACATGATATTTACAAGATGTTTCAAATTAATAAAATGATTATTTCATAATTAATAATTTAATAATAAAACATACAAAATAATAATAATAAATGTTTCAAATTAATAAAATGATTTTTTGATAATTAATAATTTAATAACAAAACATATAAAATAATAATAATAATTATTAATAGATAAGTATATATGTTGATATATATAGAAATGAAATCCTCAAACAATTAGAAATATTCAAAGTAATTGTGAAGAGCAATGAAAAATAAAAAATTTGATGAAAATTTCAAATCTATATTAAAAAAAATTCTATTTTGTTGATTAAAGCTTCTTAGATTTGTGAGTCTAAATTTTGTAATACTTAAACTAAAATGATTATTGCAATAATCACAAATCATTGCTATCAATCAATGGCCTTTTCTCGAACGTTTATCGATGGACATATAACATTTGTGGTTGTGTACATAATGGGCAACCCGTTTCAATGAGACAAGCAAGTAGGGCACTGTAGGTGGAAGATAAGTATTTGTTGTCGAAAATCAAAGAGAAATATGATAGAGAATCATTTTATTATGTCTATAGACATACAATTATTGAAAAGATTTCATTAAAAACGAATATTCTTCGTCATCCTCATAAATGAAAGGCTATGTTTTGATGTATTAACTTCCTTGCATTTCAAAACACAGTTGTTAGTCATTATCGTGCCTGATTAACAATGATTAGCGTTGTTAAGGCCATTTACGATGACACAACAATTTTCATTTGTCTCCCCTCCCACTCCGTTACAATTTTCATTGTTGTTTCAATGTCCACTCCTGAACACATGTATTGTATGATTTCCACTGTAAAACAAGCCCGACCATTGAGCTTCTGATCTAATCGATTGAATTTTTGATTGAATTAGTAGATGAATGTGGCTCTGCATGTTGGCAGTGTCGTTTTGGTGTCCGGATCTCAGAGAAACCATACAAATAAATGATTGCACCATCAACCTAGGACTCATGAATTCATTGAGTATAGCTGAATACAATAAGTTCGCATGCATATGGAGATGCATATATTCTAGGGCATGCATATTAAACAAAAGAGTGTGAGATAAACTTACTTAACTTGCAATGGTAATAGATTCCCAATCTAGAAAGCCTAGGTCGTCCTTCACTTTCACAATGCGAGGGTGCCTGTACCACCCAAAATACTACCACCAACCAAGATGCTTGTTGTTGGAACCATAGAAATTGTGCCCTAGGTGAAACCTTAGTAGAATTTTAGATTAAATATGCTTTTAATATATTGTTTTGTTAAATATATTGTTCAGAATAGACATGCTTTTAATATATGCTAGGTTCCAGTCATGACCAAATCTTGAGAAAAAAAGAGAGTGACCTCTTTCTGTAGTATTTCTTTGATGTTGTGTAAGGACTAATCAATCAATTTTGAATGCTATAATATCTATTCATTTGGGTTTGATTTTCTGTAGGCTAGTGGGTATCTCTGTCAATCACTGTTTTAATGAACAACTTTTCTATAAACCTCATGTTCTTCATGTATAGAGTACTTTTGGATACCACAATAACTTTTAGTGTCATTGGGAGATTGGATCACAAGATTGGGTTAGATGGCATCGAAGATATGAATTTAAATGAGTTAAACAACTGAAAGTATAAGATGAATTTAATCATTACCTTTTGAAACTTTTTCATAATAAAAATGTGTAAGTATTTGAGTATTTATACTTGGTTTAGTTATAACAATTATTTGAAACTAAGTATACACAAGCAACTAGATAACATAGTAAATTGACATAATTTGATGGTATTAAAGACATATCTCTATGTATAAGTTTAATTAAAAGAATTATTATTTTTTAATTATTTTAGTTTTTAGCTTTGGACAATATGTAATTATTATATTAAAACATTTTAAATGTAATTATTATATTAAAACATTTTAACTGTGAGGTGTCTATTCTTCTAACCTTGTTATAATTGGATCATAATTTCATCAAAGATTTAAAGTTTAGTGGAGAGAGCAAACACAACCTTCCAACCATCCCATCAAACCTCCTAACCCAAAAATCCATAATATATTAAAATAAATTAATATTAATTTTTAAAAGGTGGAAAATGAAAACAATCAACATATATCTACCCCTTTCAATAATGTGGTTTGGCTAGTTGGTACTGTCTTGCTATTCAAGGATTACCTTCAGGCCTTTTTCTTGTATTCTTTGCTTGCAGAAACAGCAAAGACGAGCTTAATTGGCGGCAGCAGTCGGTGTTTCCACATCCGCCAGAGTAGTTTTGGCAGGAAGAATCAAGCAGGGGAAAAAGAACCCAATGCCATGGACGAGAAGGAAAGATAGGCCTACATATCCACAACGGAAGGAAGGAAGGCAGGAGATTTTATCCCTATTGGCCTTCGGGATTCAAATTTTCTGGCCATCCTCCTCCAGGAAAAAAATTTAAATTGGAAAGATTTTAGAGAGTTTTCCAGGCTTACCTATAGCATATTGATATCATGGATGAGTCTGCAACTGACAGTAACAGTAATGGTAATAACCAACAGACCGTGGAGGTTGAGGTTGCCAAGTGCGAGTGTTGTGGGCTGAAGGAGGAATGCACGCTGGCGCACATAGCGAGGGTGAGAGATCAGTTCTATGGGAGATGGATTTGCGGGCTCTGTGGAGAAGCCGTGAAGGAGGAGTTGTCGAAGGCCGACAGGTGGATCGGCATGGAGGACGCCCTCAACGCCCATATGACATTTTGCTTGCACTTCAATCGAACAAGTCCCGCGCTACATCTTGCAGAAGCCATGCGCCACATCCTCAAACTCAAACGTTGTACACCCCATTCCCATTCCCCAAGGGTTATTAGCCCTGCTTCCACCTCCGCCACCGCCACAACCACTGCTCGCGACCGCCTCGATCAAGATTTAGCCCACTCAGGTCTAGGTACTCGCTTCTGACATGAGGCCTTCTGTATTCTTTCGACAAGGTTTTTTTCTCTCTGTCTAATACTTGTAGGGATACAGAGTAATAGTTCATATTTGGTCATTGTAGCCTGCGATTACTGATTCCTCGAAAGGAGTTTTGCAGATCGATTAACATAAAAAACCTTTTGGGTTTTTAATTTGACACAGATCATGCCTAACAAAGAAATGCTATACTGGAGCGCAATCAGATTTTGGTATTCAATATTAGTCTACTGCTATCTATATCAGCTAGATAGGTATTACTGGCACTAAGAGTTTGCCAATTTGAAAGTAAGTTGGCATTAGGTATAAGTTTCAAAGGTTATGTCATAACATCCTTTCTCAACCAAATATCAAATTTCTTGCTGAGATATTCAACATCTTTTGCAATTTCAATTCTACTTATTTTTTGAAAGTTCAAATGCTTTGGATATGTAACCTAATTTTCCTCGGAGATCGCTGTTTTTCGTGAAAGCTGTGTTCAGAGGTGCTGATGACAGTTCGGGTATCATCTTCTTATGCAATATAAATGTAACTAATGGCAAAATTACAAATATTATGCAGCGTTTTTGCCCAAGACCTTGAGGTAGGGTTGTTGGATTCATACATATTCATAAAATTTTGGGCGGAACAAGGGGCATTCAAGTTATTCTGAAGGGTTTTTTGTTTTAAATTTGATCAAAAATACGATGGAATCATAGTTTCACTGTAGTCCCTATTCCGCCAAAGGAGGGGTTTTGACCTTGGAATTTTGCCTATTCTGAATTGAACTTAAACTTCAAAAATCCAAAAAATTGAGTGGATCAAGCTGAAATTTCACTGTCATGTATAAGTGGATTCAGACATAAACATTTCATGTATAAGTGGATTCAGACATAAACATTTTGAGTACCACTTATCAAGCTCCGCCCCAAAAATAGATTTCTGGCAGAAATTCTACACGGTGATCATTCACCATAATTTTCAGGTTTTTCATCGTTGAAACTTGCCCAAACGAATATGTTTGATCGTTTTGGTATTAATCACGGTAGGTGAATTTTTATGTTATGTGAATTTTTTTATTGAATTAGCCATTAGGGTTTTGATTTAAAAAATGTTCAGAACACTCTTTTCTCTTCCCCACAACTCTATAAATCAAATCAGCCAGGATCATTTATACCTTGTTGTCTGCAATTTTTTTGGAGCAGGTTTAAAATATTTATGATTCTACATAAAGTTAACAGTAGACCATTTTCTTATCCTAGAATCTGTGGTCTGATCTTAAGGTTTTGATTTAAAAAATGTTCAGAACACTCTTTTCTCTTCCCCACAACTCTATAAATCAAATCAGCCAGGATCATTTATACCTTGTTGTCTGCAATTTTTTTGGAGCAGGTTTAAAATATTTATGATTTTACATAAAGTTAACAGTAGACCATTTTCTTATCCTAGAATCTGTGGTCTGATCTTAAATTCATGGTCTTGGTTCTCTGTTATGACTTGAAAGTTCTGGTCCATAGCCATTATTTCCATGTCATTCTGTTGCCGTTGGACAGTCTCGTCTTCTTTGATTTCCTCAACTACTAGCCCAATAGAGAGTCTGACATTTGAGGCACTAGAATTGGAATTTCTCTAGATTCACAACCATTTGACAAAGAGCAATACACTCAAATTGAAGGGATTCTATTTTCCTGACTATGCAAAGTTTCCAAGATGAAAGCATATTCATTATTTCTAATTTCTTTTTGCGAACGCATCCTTCCAGTCAATAGGATCTTCCTATCTCCTCATAATTCTGTGTATATCAGTGGTTTCACAGAGTGGGCATCACATAACACCTGCAAATTCCCCATTCCACTTCCCAACGATTCAACTAACAGAGTAGCAAATTCCCCATTCCACTTCCCAACGATTCAACTAACAGAGTAACATAACCATTTATCAGACCCTTTTCCAACATTCCCTCAAACAAGTGACAAAAGAGCAAGACACATTCAAAATCAGAGTTTATTCTGCATAAACTTGGAACACTAACCTTTTGTTTTTCCACACACAAAGAGAGAAGCACAGGAGAGTCTTCAAAAAAAACATTAAGATTTGAGTCACAAAGACAGGTTGCCCATACCAATCTAGCAAGTGGCCAACAGAAGGACCATCAGGCCACCAAATGGGACATCCGTGCAAACCAAGAACCCACAAGAAAGGACCTAAAATTGCCTCAAGACCAGAGGAAAGCAAAAGCCCAATTTGAAACGTAAAGAAACAAATCAAGAAACCACGGAGTCTCCCCTACAAGAATTCCAAAATAATCCTCCAAATCCATTATCCCACCTATAAAAAAAAAACCAATTCCCTTTGCAATTAATTATCCCATGTCAACATTAAACCACACTTCCACAAGTGTGTGAAGGTACTGCAGGGACAATGCTTCTTGAATGTTGAATTCCAATATTTAAACTCCCTTGTAGCCATTTGATATGCCATTTGACTTTCATGAAAAGCATATTCACAACTATAATTTGAAAAAGGTATGGGGAAAGATGAAACCCACTTTTGGTTCTTAAGATTCCACATTCCAGCTGAGAGGTCATGTTGGCTAGATGATCTGCTTATTTGCTAAGATCCCTTAAGATATGGTAATATTCAATGGTTTCAAGCCTACTAGCTTTATTTTGTATTTGCCTAATAAGTCTTGCAAAATTTACATCACTCTTGGAAGAGGATTTGTGCATCAATTTAATAACTAATGTCAAATCCCCAATAACAATTAAGTCCTTGATATGACTTGCATCAAGGAATTTCGAGGCCTAGAAAAGAGCCAATGTCTCCACCTAGTTATTTGACTCTCTACCAAGGCCCCATTCAAAGGTAATTTCTTGGTTTCCCTCAATATCGAGAAATGATCCCCTCTGCACTTGCCACCCCTAGATTACCTTTTGAAGCACCATCAAATAGTAATAGATGTTTTCCCTGAGAATGTTGCCAACTCCTAAACTCTTCTTCTCCCTGTTGGTTTCATTTACTCGATGGATTTGGAAATGGATCACTTTGATTGAGGGATGAATCTTGTCAGCAAACCTCTGAGCCAATCCCTCTCTTCTTGTTCAACATCTCTATATTGTGATATTTAATCCTTTTGATTTGAATCACTTCAGCTAGTGATCCACAAGCCTTATTAGCAGCAATTTTGGAAGTTATATTGATCTATTGAAAGAGAGCCTTATTTCTTGCAAGCCAAACCTCTCAACATATAAATTTTGTCATCGGAAGCCACACTCAAACTTATATTTTGCAAGCCAAATCTCCCAACATTTAATTTTGGCATTGCAAGCCACACTCTTTTTAATATTGGCTTGTTCAAGAAGGTTCACAGGTAAGATTGTCTTGGGAAATTTCTTCAAAGGAAAAATTTAATTCCTACATTGAGAAACGAAATTCAAAAACCAAATGCCTCTACGATTCAACTGCGTTGGTGCATATAACACATCTCGTTGGTCCAACAATTTCCCACCTTTGAATATTCTTTGTCGTTAATAGTTTCCCATGAACCATAATCCAACAAAAGGTATTGGTTTTAGGTAAGGCATCCCCACTCCAAATATGTTTACAAATTCACAAACTAGGTAGTAAAGGTAGATCAAAGAACATGCAATTGTACCCCATTTTAACTGAATATCCAAAACCTTTGGATCCCCATCCTCTTGCATTAGAAATAGATCAATCCACATGAGCACATCCCCAAATATTAGAGAAAAATATCTCTAGTGATGCGGTCAGATGGGAGGGAGGAGAAATGCACTTCCAACGTATCCATTGACCCTTATCCAGTTCATCCCAAACGGATAAGTCAAACAAAGTTGTAATCCCTTTGCTCCTCCATCCAATCCTTTAATCTCGAGAGCTCTTGCTTGATCCCAATGGGGGTTTTCCATAATGTCGTCAATCCATATTTTAATATGTTTACTATTCTTAGGGATCCAAGTTAACTGTGATTGAATGAATGGAGACACGACCTTACAAAGTTTCCAAATCTAAGATCCTTTCCCTCCACCCAAAGGGAAGTCCAAACACCATTTCCTAATACCATGGAAATACTTCTTGACTAATACATTTTTCCACCACTTCAATTGGCCGGTGGTGAGATGTCAAAGAATATTTGTTCCCATTGCCATGTTCATCAACAAAGGATCTTTGATTCTCAAGCCCCCATTATATTTTGGATATCTAATGGTATTCCAATTAACTA
The DNA here is from genome assembly GCA_010110895.2 of Picea sitchensis. Taxonomy (NCBI): domain Eukaryota; kingdom Viridiplantae; phylum Streptophyta; class Pinopsida; order Pinales; family Pinaceae; genus Picea; species Picea sitchensis. The sequence continues at coordinate 648,624 of SNQJ01S0001299.1, read as the reverse complement.
AGTGAACCTTCTTGGTATTTCCCTCCCCCCTTGTCACAATAATATCCAAATATCTCTTGCCCCCTGCTGCATGATTCCCATAGAAGCTAGCATCTCCAAACAATGAAAGATGGAAGAGTTGACAAAATGGACTTGGTAAGGACCACCCTCCTTGCATGATTCAACCATTGCAAACCCCATTGCTATAATTTGTTTTTTTATCTTACCAATGACTTCTTGTCAAGTATTAGAAGTCGGGTTGCTTACAAAAATTGGCATCCTTGAATATTTAAATGATGTCCATGAAGCTAGATAGGGGAAGTCCAAAATGATGGAAATGGCATGACGTTGATGGGTGTTGATATTCCAACCACATATTTGGATTTTTCCATTATTAACTTGTCCTCTAGAGGCATTGAGGAAACAATCTGACATTGTTTTGAACCATTTTGCTATAATGGTCGATACACCCCGCCATAGAAGAGTTCATCTATGAAATGAGAATGGTTGATACCTATAACTCCTCTTGTGAAACTTATCCCTTGCACCCTACCCGAGTTTTGTTGATGCTCTAATTTCCTACTCAAGGCTTCAACCATAATAATGTACAACAAGGGAGAGATAGGACATCCTTGTCATAGTCCTCTTTTGCTCCTAAAAAAGGTGGGCCTTCCATTCACCAGGGGAGCGATCCAGGGAGAGTCTATACAAGCTTTAACCCAAAGAACAAAGTACTCATCAAAACTAAATTTATAAAATCCATCAAACAAAAAAAAGTTCCTTACACTATCAAATGTGTTCACCATGTCCATTTTAATAATCATCCATTTTCTTTATTGGCTTCACTGGAATGTACTGCCTCTTGAACCAAAATTATACTATCCACAATTTGTTTTTCTTTTGCATAAATTTGCCTTGATTCTTGGAAATGATTTTAGGAAGAATCTTTTTGAGCTATCTAACCATTATTTTTGTCACAATTTTGTACAAGGAGTTACACAATGAAATAGGCCAAAATCTAGCAAATGAGACATGGTTAGCCTCTTTATGGATGAGTGCTAAGAAGGAGGAATTAGAGCTTCCTTTGAATTTACTCTATTTTTTGTGAATGGAATAGCATTCACCTCAGGTCATGCTTGATGATGAGCTAACATGCCTAGGAAAAGTGAATAGAAAAACCATTTGGTCCTGGGGCCTTTTCAGGATCAATGCTCCAAATAACTTTTATGATTTATGCTTCTATTTCTTTAGACAACTCGACATTCCCCCTTAGACGCAACCAAAAATAGAATATTGCTTAACGTTTCTAGAACAAAAACTATATTAGCCTCTTCCTCATCTATATATAAGGTCTCAAAGTGTTTGTGTGCTGCTTCCTTAACTACTACAAAATCACTCGACCGAGTACCATCCTCAAGGTTGATTTCTTTGACTGCATTTTTTTTCTTTCTTACTTTGGCTTGCTTGTGAAAGTAAGTAGTATTATTATCACCAAATTTCGACCATAGGCTCCTAGATTTGAGTTTTCATTCCTCTTCCTCCTTTTAGTGAGCTCTATATATTTTGTAGTATATATCTCTCTCCTCCAACAGGTTCTGTTTTGTGACTTCCCCTTTCTCCATTTTATTTTGAAGAGCTCCAAGGTGGCCTTGAAGGTCTAATATTTCTTGGACCATAGAGATATAATAACCCTTGATCCATTCCTTTAAAGAATGCTTAATAGCTCGAAGTTTTTCCTCCCATACATATGATGGGAAACCAAAGATTGACTTATTCCACATATCAAAGGTGACTTCCAACACTCTAGGGTTATGAAGCCATAAAGGGAAAAAACAAAAAGGAATGGACCCAAAATTACAAGGGTTCCCGAAGGAAAGAGAGATCGTATTATTATCCAAAGACACTAGAGGGGGTGTTCTTGGAGCTGATGAGTTGATCCCATTGAAGAACATCACTATGAATGAGGAAGTGATCTAAGCTTTCCACTATGTGACCAGATCCCAATCTCTTGTTACTCCAGGTATAATTCCCTTTTGTTGGCTTGACATCGACCAAATCCCAATCTACTATAAGGTCTTCCATCCTTTATCTAAAGGATCTCTAACTACATTGTCTCCTCATTTTTATTTGTTTTTATTTATTTGACAAAACTACATTGAAATCTTCTGCTACTATATTGTTCCTGGTGATTTCTGATGCTTTAAGTTCCTATAAGGATAGCCAACAATATACCTTTTCCATATAATGCACTAGCATATAGATATCAAAGTGATGAAAACATGGACCTAAAGTTTGATGGGTGATATGAGGTAGAATCAAGTGTTGAGTGTGTTGAGAAAATTCTAAAATAAATTGGGAGGAGTCCCAGAGAGTACAAACTCCTCTGGAAGCTCCTCAAACATTGATCAAAACTCTAGTGTTGTTTTTCCAATGCTTCATTCCAACAAATAACATTTATTTTTCCTCTAATTTGGTCTCCTATATGAGGACTATTGTTGGTTTTTCTTCTCTTATCATATCCTTAAGAGCTTCTTATTTTAATTTGCTACCTAGGCCTCTAGGATTCCAAAAGACCACAAATATTATTTAACATTTGTTGGTTTGATGCTGCCCCCTAAAGAGTCCAAAGGCACTTGAGATCATGTGTTCTTCAAAGATTGAGATTTGACCTTTGCTCCTAGTGAGATTTTTATTGTGGTTTGTATACCTAGTGACTTATCTTTGTTTACAACTTCCTCCTTTTTATCTTTGGCTGGCTTCCTCCCTACTTTGTTTTGGGGGGGACACTCCTCATTATCTTCTTCATCTATATGTTGTTGTGCTTTATTCCTTGTCATGATATTGATAGCTTGTTGGTTGGTTTTCCCTGTGATATAGTCAATTTCTTCTTGCCTATTTGAGACAAAATATTTTTCTAAAGATGAAAGAGTTTCCACTTGAGATTCAGAGTAGATGGGTTGTTGAAATACCTTAGGGGTGAGAACCAAGTTCAATTCCACATACTCGACTGAGGATGCGTGTGCTTCCAACGAGATCACTACTTCTAGCTAAGATAAAAAATTGAAATTGTTTGTTGTAATGGGTGGATTTGAGGCAGGAATGTTGGATCTACCATAATGACAGTCTTAGGTGTTTATGACACTAATGAATGAGGCCTAGAAGGGATATCTTGACTCAAGCTTGATACTACAAATTTCTTAGAGGTCGATGGAGTAGTTTGGTCAGTAGTGGCTCCTAGATTTGTGCCTAGTTTTTTCATAACCATTTTCCATCAATCATCTTTGTCTGTCGTAGATGGAGCTTGAGGTTGATTCTTCTTGCAATATTTGGAAAAGTGTTTGTATTCATGGAAGGTCTTACATTTTAATGATAGTTTCTCATAATCAAGTTTCTACATATACTTCGAATGATCCAAGGAGAGGAAAATAGCCTCTGGACGCCCCTTTTCCAGATCCACCTCCACATAGATCCTTGCATGTGTAATCATTCTTAGCTTCAACTCTAATTTATTAATGTATTTTTTTTTTATTGTATTCCCAATATTTTTCAAGGAATCCTCTCCTTGGAAATGAAGAGGAAGATGGGGAAAACACACCCATACAAGAACAACATAAGGAACATCAAGCTCATGACTGAAGTTTGGGGTCCAACGATTAAGGTACATTCCTTGGGTTCTAAAAAAATAAGTCATGTTATCTCACAAGTTGTAGGTTGGGCAAAGCCCAACCCAACCACCAAGTGGCGAAAACTAAGGGACACTATACCCAATGTCACCTCGATATAGGTCTCACACTTCAAGGGTGACTAGATCACTCTAGGGAGGCAATCCCGGTGACCCTGGGGGGATTGAGATGGATGGAAGGGAAGGAAGAGAAGTTCCCCCCTAAAGGTCAATGACGGAACAAGAAAATGGCTTTGATGAATTGTCTCCGGATGGTTTAAGGTTTCCAAGTCTTTGGATCCCTGCAAAGGGAGTTTGTACTTGCTCGAGACACAAGAAAAGCCACACTTGCATATAGTAATTTTAAGTGGACAAACAAGTTAAGCTTGTTGTCCCTAATTGAAACAATAATCAATGATATATATCATCACATAAAATATAATAAGGGCTGCAAAATAAGTGCTAAAAGTGCAATTGAATAAGCACACGACAAGCTAGTAAAAACTAGTTTGACTCAACAATGATAGAGCAAGACTTTAGCACAAAAGAAAGGCCGTCATAAAAATATAACTGTAGTGATATCTATCAGCCTTATGGATGTAATTTTTTTTTATTACAACAATATATTTAACCACTGGAGCTTGCTCAAAACTTTCCCAAAGATGCGCTGTACTTAGTGGATTATGTGGGTAGTTTTTAGGCAATTTTCAACGGTCAAATTAGGAGTTATTGAAGAGTTTGGTTAGGATTTTCTGTAGCCCTAATGGCTGTAGGATAAATTTGTAACAACATCAAGAAACACTTGGAAAAATGAAATTCCCTAGTGGCTCAAACAAACATTTATAACATAGATTTGATTCCACTAGAAACAATTTCAAAATCACGAAATTTCACATTTCCCGATGCAACAATTTATATCTCCAATGCAACAAGTGATGACTATTTCATTTAACTATTAGGTTAACGGAGTCAAGAATAGAATAAGCTAGAGGTACTACCTCCTTGGGGGTGTAAATCCTCTTACTCCCCAAGGCAAGTATCCCTAGCCAGAGTTTAGACTAAGAGGGTTAATGCACTTATACTTCTCTTAGCAAACCCTTGTTAAATCAACAATACTTAAGAAAAATTATGATGGAGACTAAGGTGGGGGTGTATGCCCTTATATTTCCCACCTAGCTCTAGCAACAATCAACCTTGACTTGAAACACAAATGATAATACAAAGCATATTTTTCTTACCAATTAAAGGAAAGATGCTAAGATAAAACACCACAATAGAAAAAGAAAAGCCTTCCAAGGATAGCGCATCACTTCCACCAACCATTAACCAAGAAATATAGCCATACACAAGAGCACAAGAGAGAAATATCCAAAGGTAGCGAAAATTTCAGTCCAAGGCCTCTCCAAATGGGAGAGTTATGATTCAAAATGAGATCTTATGATCTCTATTTATACAAAATGTCACTAACATAGTTTGTCTACATAATTTTAGGGTAAACCACAAGATTAGGTGTCAACAACCCTAATCTTGCCCCTTTACACAAATAATATTAAACAATTCATCTTTAAATTCACTTTTACACAAAAGGAAACCCTAACTTAAGGTGACGTCACCCCTTTAGGGGATATTTTGACACTAGGAGCAAGTCATTGGTGTTGGAGAAGCATTGTTAGGCCTCCAAAGGTTCATCTCTCTCATCCGGCACGCGGCTCCTTAACATCCAGCCTATGGGATTCAAGCCCCATGGAAGCCCAAGATAGGCCTGTTCCTCAAAAATTGTCCACCAACTAGCTCCTGCAAAGACAAATAAGCATGCCCTCCAAGGATCTCAAGTCAAAATATCACGATGAGTAAATCAAACCAATAAATGAGCCACCTAAGCATGTGCATCAAAGATTACCATGTTAAACATGTAAGTTCTCAAAGACATTATGCAACTTTTGAAGCTTGGATATGGGAGGTTTGACGAGGTGTCCTATTGGGTAGATATTTCCTAGGTCAAGGAGTGTTTCCCAAGTGTCCTCTCTAAGCCATGTAAAGTGGATGAAGTGGTCAAGGATCAAGACTCATTGGGCATGGGGTTCATGACATATAAGGGGTTGTAGTGTCTCATTCATGGGTGCCTTTGTATAGGGTGTGTGGCACATTCGTTTGCAATGCACTCTTTCCAAGCCCATTCTCGTTCCATTCTTTGTTTCTTTCATGTTTTAAAGGATGAGTTGAAGGTCACTGCCTTGGTGTGGTGTCCAAATAATGACAATGTCACTCACAAATACCTTGTGGAAATGAAAAGGATGGCTCGTGATAAGACCCCATTTCTCTCAATCATGCAACTAAGAGCCATTACCCTAGCTTGGTGACCAGATGATGGTAATGTCATACCACTAGATACCTATGATCATGATAGGTCAGCTCGTGATGAGACCTCATATCCTCCAACTAACCATTTAAGCATTCACAATCATTTATTCTTGTGGGTCCTCCTTTTCTTATAGAGAAGTGTTTCATTGCTTTCTCGGGGGATCGCTAGGAAAATCATCTGGAAGGTTTATATATAGGCTTTTATCTTTTTAACCAACATCAATCCCTCTGTGCCTTCAACCCCTTCTTCCCATAGAATGAGGGACAACCCCTTCTCGGGTCAATACACCCTAAAATCTCAAGAGACAAAGAAATGGGGGGGGTTTTAGTGATGGAAAAGGGTAAGTATGGTTGGGAATGATACAATGGCTCTTTAAGGGAATTCCTAGTAGCAAACCCATTCCCGAGGAAAACCACTTACTAGGGCACAATGTCAACCACCAAAGTGAAACGAGGCAAAGGGCATAATGTCCAATCATATATCATGAAATCTAAAGCAGTCTAAGATACAACATACTCAAAATGCCTCAAATATTGAAATGACACTCACCATAATACGACTCGTACCTCATGGAACAAGGCCCATTGTCTTTCGAAAGCCGACGGGTGTGGTAGATGCCATCCTGAAAATCTTGACCTTTGTGGTGGTGAGAAGGGTCTCCATCTGTGTAGGTGGACATTGCTGGTCATGTAGTCTCTCGGTTCTCCATATCTGCAACCTGAGGGCCTTGAGACATGATCTCCTTAGTTATCCCACAAAATGGAGATAACATCTGGTTCTTATTTGGGGACATGTGCTTGTCGTAGAGTGCATGAGAACCACAACATCTCCTGGTAGACCTGTGCCTGCCAAAACTCAAACAAAAGAATCAAAGCATCTAGGGTGGTGTTATCACCCTTCATCCATATACATAAAAATCCGAAAGTAAAAACTAATATAGAAAATATTTTTTTTTGCATTTTTTCAAAAAATTCTAAACTAAGCATGAGATCAATATGCAAGTAGAGAAAAATGAAGATGAAATGCATCTAAACTAGTATGAGCATTCAAGATGCAAATGCAGAAAATGAAGATGACCTACCTACTTACCTGGGGCCTTGGGGCCCTAAAGATCATGTGATGGGTGATGTTAGGTGAAGTCATACAACTAGTGCAACCAGTTGATCATCCCATCAAAGTATCTCCCCCTATTCTTGATTACATAAAAAAACAAAGATAAGTAAAAAATGTAATGATCATGAGCATAAATAGATATATAATCAATAGTGAAATGAAACTCATGGAGATGGGTGGGAGGGAGGAAATCCTGCTGGAAAGAATATCCACAACTCTGATTATGCAAGGAATCCTTCCTGAAGTGATAGCCACAAGCTCGATCAATCCATCTTTGAAGGAGGATATTATATGTAGATGAAGGCTCATCTTCATTCTCCTAAACATGATCGCTACTTCTCAAAGACCGAACATATATGAGAGGTCCCAAGAAGGCCTCATGATTTCCCTGAGAGGAGGAAATGAGGTAAGGGACATGATCATGTCTAGGAAGATAAAAGTGTGTCCTCTTTATATTTGAATCCCTATAGAAATCCTCAATATGAAAGTACTTCCTCTTTATAGAGTGAGCCTATAATCACTCTGAGGTGGCCACGTCTTAGTATTCCTCCAAAATTGAGGACGAAAGTGCCTGCGAGTCCTCAAATAAATCTGTAATCATGTCATCATCAGGCTTCCAAACATATGAATCATATATGCATGAAAAGTAGTCCTCTGAAGATGAAAACTCAAACCTATTTTCTTGAGGGATACCCTCAATGTCGTAAATGGGGTCTCTATCGAAAATGAGACGACCAAAATCCCACCTGCATCTTTCAATCTATATGAAAGTGTCTATATGCTCATCAATCATATGTAAAGGTTCTCTCACAAGACTATGAACAAAAGTGACCATCTCTTTGTCTTCGTGTGCATGAGGAGTAGAGGCAGGGACGTCTTCAACAGGCTCCTCAAATTCATCATCGAAGCTAGTTTCTTCTTGAACTTCATGAACACGAGGAGAAAACGATTGGAAAACCTCAACTACATCAAGAGGGAGCAAATATAATGATGCCTCAACATGTTGCGCTTCATAATGATTCTTTTTTCTCTTCATGGGCATGCTCCTCCATCGCCTCTTCATCACACGATGCTTGATTCTTAATGCAGAGTGATTCATGTGCAATTTTCAGAAAGATATCTCGCATCCAAGGGATCCTCTAACACCTCTTCAATTTCAAAGTCACGGGATAAACTGTCATCAAGATCTTCAAAAGGATTACAACTCATCATGTTCTCTTCTTGATGTGTGGGAGGAACAAAGGCATGTATGTCTTTATCAAATGTACCATTCAGATCTTCATCGGAATATTCTTGGTAACTTTCTTCATCATCGAGGGCCTTAAATAACTCTCTTATGCAACTCATCATTTCCTTAGCAACTTTATTAGAAACCTTTTCCTTTTCCATTTGTAAAAATGCCATCATTGAGTCATAACAAGTTCTGGATAAGGGTTCATCCCATGGTGCCATAATTCCATTGACCGAAAGGACACCTCAATGGATTCGCTAGGTGAGATCAAGTCTCACTGAAGGAGGGAAAGGGGGAAAGAGGGAAAGTTGGGTTCTTGGAAACTGGAGTCACCAGACAAACTTCAAGGGAAACTTATCAAGGGTGGAAAATTGAACGTTATTCAATGGAGTTGCTAAGCAAGCTAAGGGATAGAGGCTTTGGGAGGGAATATTGAAAAAGTTTCATTAGGGAATGAAGACGATTCAAAATAATCCTTGGAAATGGTGCCAACATCCCATTCTTTTCTTCCTTCTCTTCCATCCATCTCAAGGCCCTCAGGGTCAACGAGATTGCCTCTCTATAGTGACCTAGTTGTTAACGTTGAGTAAATTGTTGGGATGAAGAAACAATCTACAAAGTTAACCTACAAACCAACTTTAAGACTCGAAACTAGCCTTTCCAATCTAGAGAGGGCTCTCTCTGAGACTTGATCTCTGATAGACATATTGCTTTTGAAATGATGGCTATATTTAGATGTTTGAGATAGTTTTTTCAAGGTTTGTTGGCAAAGAGGTATAGTATTTCTAAGGATATGGAGTCAACCCCTGGAAACAAAATAAAACATTGCATGGTAGGTAGAACTCCTCAGAGGAACAAAGGCTAAACAAGGTGATGAACTTCAGTTTTGAGTTTGATTATGTAGGGTGAAAGAAGAACAAAAACACATAACAAAATCAGAGCATCATAAATGATGAATTCTGACATTAGTTAAGAAGATAAACAAAATTTAAATTAGTTAAGTATAGAGTACCATTAGATGAATTATGGACTTTTAATTTACCAATTTAAAGAGAAGGAAAGTGCAGATGAAAATAAGTACACACGGAATACATACAAAGAAGAGTACAATCTTCAGATCACCACCATTAGAATATTTTTCATAAGGAGTTCATGACTTTTGTATTTGTATTTCTATTAGATTTAGAAAATGACATTGAAGATAAAAAAATGCCTATACTTCTGGCCGCCCCCCTTTACATCAAAATAGTCAACATATATAGAAAACTAAGGATACACTTAGCTGCTAGGAGTCTAACTACTACATCCTAGAGTTATGGATTTGGTTGTTTTCAAAGAGAACAACAACCTCTACAAGATTTACCAAAAATAGAAAATCCAATTTTCCAATCATAATATAACTAAAATATCATTTACAATCATAGATCCTTGAGAAAAATTAAATCATGTGGTTGTGATGAGTCATCATATGCACCGCTAGACAACCCTGTCACCCTCTCACAACGAATTCTGGTTACTACTACGCAAGTGCTGGCTACAACATTTGCATAGCGATTTCACGTAGCGAATCTTCATGTCGAGGTTGCTCGCGCGAATCCAGTTGGCAACAAAGGCTGGGATCATTCAACTTGTCCTTAGGTTATTTATCCAATTTCACTTGTAGTCGTAAGGTCTTGTTTGTATTTCTCAATGACAAGTTCAATCTCTTCAAATTTCCCACCTGCCTCAACAAAGCGCATTCCTCTTCAACTTTGATTAAGCATAAAAAATGATTCCACATGCATTGTCTATGGCTGGTCTGCATTTCTTGTAATGATTCATGATCCCTTCTTTTGATATTCTCTTTTCTTCCCTAAGCTTGATAATCTCATCTTGAGCTTCTCTTAGCTGCTTATTCANTTAAGCATAAAAAATGATTCCACATGCATTGTCTATGGCTGGTCTGCATTTCTTGTAATGATTCATGATCCCTTCTTTTGATATTCTCTTTTCTTCCCTAAGCTTGATAATCTCATCTTGAGCTTCTCTTAGCTGCTTATTCAACCATTTTATGTTCTTTTCTCCTCCTATGGATGAAGTAGGATATTTCTGACTTGCTTTACTCTGTTGTGTTTTTGCTTCAGGAGTCTTTTCTGTTAGTATCCTTTTCAATTATTTGTTCTCTTGGTAAATTTGGGCTATAATATATTGAGCTTTCTTGAGTTGTTGTTGCATCTCTTTGACATCTACATCTTCCTCCCCTGGTTTCACTTGTTCTTCATCAATCTTCTAGGCTACAAATTCAACAAACTCTGTCTGAACTGTGGGTATGGGAAACCTCCTAGAAGATGACATTGTGCGCGGTTTATTGGGAACCTGTGTCTCCATAGGTTCATCAGTGAATTTGAGTTTTCTTTTTTTCTTCAAGACTAGTTGATTGAGTGATGTATTCTCAATCTCTTTTCGTTTTCCCCTTTCAACAACACCTCCTCCTTTTACCCCTGAACTATGAAATGCTGATTTCTCAACAGACAAGGGAGTATCTCCTTTAGGATCCATGGAAATGTTTGTTGAATTCAAGAAGGAATCCCAGTCCCTGTTTAACTTTCCAAGCTCTTCAACCAACAACAACTTCACCAAGGAAAAATGGAATAGGCTACTCTTTGGCTGGTCAGCTTTGGCTTGGACATTATCTGCCATTTTTCTCAGGCTTCTACATAGGAATAAGGGTAAGTTTAGGGGGTGTTTCTTTGTGAAATGCATAAGGATCCTAATGTGGTATTGATGTACCTTGTCAAACCTACCCTCACACGTAAAGTATTTACGGATTACCCTCAAAAGATTCTCAAAAGGTTCCAAAACATATTCACTAGGAATGGTGGAACCAATCTTCCGATTTCTGTATCAGGTTTGAGAAAATCAATACAAAATGAAGTATCTAATGGAATACCTTTAAACCACTTCTCTCCCTACATAGGAATCTCTGTAACAACTGATATGGTCTCGTTTGACACTGGAAAAGTGATCCCTACAATGGTTGCGTTGACACCATCAAAGTTAAGAGCAATCTGCTTAGTTAGCTGCACATTATACCCCTAAACCTTTTCACCTAATCTCATACATCCATTTTTTTCAAAGGACACCCTGATCGTTGGGTCTGCGTTTACCAAATTTAAATTATGTGGCTCAAACCTCACGACTTCCCCGCTTCTTACATTCTTTATTTTTCGTTGAGGAGTTGTCATGATGTTGATATATGTCAACCTTGTGTGAACTGCAGGTGTGTAACAATAGATTGTAATGATCTCTGCGCAACGAAAATGGTAACAATAAACTCTATGCAACAAACGAGAGCAATAACCTCTGCACAACAAATGAGAATAGTGACTTTTGCATGGTGCACATCAACATGTAGCAATAGAAAACTCTGCGCAGCAAATGAATCAATGACATGAAACTCGACGCAACAACAAATAGTAGTAGAAAATTCGGCGCAACAACAAACAACAACGAAAAACTCTGCACAACAATGAACAGTAGTAGAAAACTTGGCGCAACAAAAAACATCAGCGGAAAACTCAGCACAACAATAAGGATGGTAAGAGTTTAGCTCAAATGAAGGAAAGCTGGTTATGTGAAAAGAAAACTCGTTCCAGAGGCTAACTTGCAATGGGATCCAAGAAAGGCTTTTGAATAATGATTGAAATAAATGGAGAATGGGCAACAAAAAATAGAGTGAAATATTTGCGTAGCGAATATCAACACACATGGTTTGTATAACAACTGGCAACACACAACATTTGCATAGCAGAGAGCTTTGGAGCTTGTTGGAGAGGCTATGGACGACTCACATGTCTTGGAGGCGATGGAGAAAAACAAAAGGTGACCAATATTTATGCTCGAATGGATAAGGAACAAAATTATGAAAAGGAAAGTGGTTATCCATGGCAACAAGGCGTTTCAAGTCAAGTTAAAGATTTGTGCAGCGAACTTGCGCAACGGGTACACCCTTGAAGTTTGCAATGGTACAAACTATATGGAGTGCCATTATTGTTCCTTTTCTAACCTCATGATTAGGTGATTATGAACCATAATACCTTTTGACATGACATTCACCCTAACCTTTGATTCAACCTTAGCACATAATTTCCCACTTTTTAATGTGATTCGAGACTTAGGAAAGTGGACCATTACAAATTGAACATGATGAACTTTACAGTCTTGGCTCTTTGCCTTTATGATGGTGTTTTATGAAAAAGACAATACACCATTTAAACCAACTTATGGCTAAACCTATTACTGACATTTCAAGCCATTCTTTATTTGATTACTAACCTCATAAACCTTGATACACTAACTATGAATCATCTAGGAATGTCTTGATTTTCCCGAGATCATGAAATGACTTTGAAAACTTTTGAACAAACCTATAAATCTAGCTATGAAAATCATGGTGCTAACAATTGGGTCCAATGGGGATGATATCCTCCCGGCGAGGTAGCAAAGAACAATAGACCAAGTGTCTGACCATTGGCATTTATTCGACTCAAAAGACTCTAAACTGACAAACAAACTTATTTACAAGACTTTCTTGACACAACTTTGACTAAACTCAACATAAACTTAGGGCCTTCACTTCGAGCTTCAATTTTCTGTTGATTATTGAGTTGAAATGCTTCATATGAAAATAAAATGGTTGTTTACAATGAAATGGAGAGACTGGAGTTTTTTTAAGCAAGATAATGTTTAAGAAACCTGCCATTCACAGGTCCTCCACCAATGAGATATCCATTGAGCTCCTGCAACAAATAGGCATTGTTCCCATGGTATGCAACGATACTGAATGGTCCTAGCCAAAGATGGTCAAACTTTCCATGCTTTCCTATGTCTTCATTCCTTGCATCCCACTTCAGTACCAAATCATCCACCTTGAAATCATCTTCCTTAGTATGCCTGTCAAAGGCTCTTTTCATTTTGGTGCAGTTGTGAGTTGTTGAAGACCTGTTCTCTCATTTGTTGCACATGGATTAATTGGTTTATCCTCCTTAGAGCATCATTTGGTTCAACTTCCTGTTCTTGCAGTAGTTTCATCACTAGAATTCCTAATGAGGTAGGAAAAACTGCCTCTGTACCATATACAATTTGAAAGGGTGATGTAGAAATAGAACTTTTGGTGGTGATCCTATCAACCCATAATGCATAGATAAGATTTTTGTGCCAAGATTTCTTATTTTCCTGCAGATCCTCTCGATGATTGATTCAAAAGGAAAATAATAGATTTTTATATTTTAATATGTGACGTCCATGCCTGGACAAGATAAACACAATGGTTCACAATGCCCACTGCATTGGAAAGGGGCAATGGAAAAGATAACCTGAAGAGCTGTAACTTATTCAACAAATTTATATGTGACTATTTTCTTTTCATTTTTGGTAATTGCCTTTAACTAAATTGTTTAAGGATGAGTAAAGTTTTAAGTTTTTATTAAGAACTTTGGTTTATAAATAAAATGAGAAAATAACATTTTATATATGTATATATATAGTTAGAGTTTGGAGCTATTAACGAAACTAAGAAAATATATATAGATATAGACGTTACACTTTGGAGCTATGAACAATACACACACACACACACACACACACACATTAGACTTTGGATCTATGAATGAAACTATGAATTTAAAGTTAACATAATAATAATTTATTTTTAAGGTCTCGATCAAGCCAGACACTAAATTGGTGTATGAGACCCCCTTCACCCAACGATTTGATTGGTAAAGTCTACAGAGGTATACATACCCTACCCTTTTTGTATCATAGTCAACCATAATGTAATGATGATGTGTTATTTTATGCATGTGGTCATGACACAAAGATCACCATGCAAAGGAATGAATCATTTGCATTTTAAATAGTCTCATGTTAATCTTATGCCACAGATTTCAAAACCTTTCAACATTTGCTAACAATGGGAGCTTATTCACCTTTGTGAGCAGATGTCATTAAGCAATTATGCAAAGATGTAGAACTTTGAATAGCTTCTAGAAGCCAATGCAGGATGAGTAGTTTTAGGATGTCAAAGATTTTCACTTAAGCTATAGTGCTAGCCTCGGTCCTTTAAATTGGCATTCAGAATTCTAGTTCATGGAAACAGATGCTCTTAGTCATGGAAATTGCACGAACTATGGAACGATGAATTTCTATAGAAGCTCAATATTTATGTAATAATTCCAGATGAAATTGTTGGCACAAACAAGGATAACTTAAAGGGCTTATGACATTAAGTTTTATAACTATTTAATTTTATCCATGCAGCTCAGTATACTTCGTGTGTGTGATGGGCATTGACCCTTCCACTCGGCACCGCCGGATCACTAAGGCCGACTTTCGTCCTTTCTCGACGGGTGGGTCTTTTAGTCAATCTCCCAACAATTCCACCAACCATCCCTATTCCGAGGCATCCAATTTTCCTCTCCTGCTTCGATCTTAACATGATAATATTTTTTTTCACAAAAACTCGGAAATTTGTATTATAAAAAAGGCGTGGTCGAAACTATTGAGGAGTTATAGTGTCCTTCAAAATTCAGGTCAAATGAGGGCCTCAATTAAACCACTATTACAAGCTACTAATGATTGTGTCAAATATTCAAACAAAAACTTCACATAAAACAACCTTACCGAATACACTCGGGAAAAAACTATGAGGATAAATGTGAAGACACACTGCATCTAAAATTAACCTGTTGGGGAGGAGCTCATTGATTTTTCTAACTTACGGGCCTAACTTCGTGTTACCATTGGTTGAGATGTGGCATGTGATGTCTTCTTCTTTCTTACTATTGTCCAACCTTCATTTACATAGGTTGAGGTACTTGTGTTGCATGTATTTCCTAGATTGTCTTGATCTGGAGCTTTTATTTTTTCTTCATCCAAAACCCCAACATCATCTACCTGTTCTGCCCAACAAGTTCATGATTGAGGAGAAGATTGGACTCAAGGTTCTTCATCTGAAGCTCGAGGAGAAGACACCACATTCTCCAACTTATGAATGGATTCTGGATTCGTGACTAAAGATAACGGAGTTGGATGAGGAGGAGGATCTGGTTGGGACATCTTTTCATTGGCTTGAGTAGGATTTGAGATAACTTGATGGTCATCATTTGATCCCACCCACCAAGTGGATTTTCGAGGCTTTTGATTCTTCTTGGGCCCTTTGGGACAATGGGTTGCAAGATGTACTGTTTCAAAACAAGATCTGCAATGCAAGGAAACTCTCTCATAGTCTAGTTTCTGAGACCAAGAATAATTTTTACCAGTAAGAATAACTTCGGTTGGGAATCCTTTACTGAAGTCCATTTCCATGCATATACGGGAAAAAGTGGAGATGTTGTTCCTTGAAGTTTCACGACATGCAAAGTGGAACTTCCCCAACATCGAACCAATGGATTCAAGCGAAGGTAAACCCCATAAGGTAAATCCCAGAAATGCAAGGGAAGATTAGGAAGCCTCACCCAAACAAGAGCTGAGGAGAGAATGTCAGAAGCTGGGTTGAAAGATAGTCTAGGGTTTCATGCACAAACCTGAGTTGCCCCCAAAACCACGAACCAGAGCTGAGAATCAGATCACGATCGTCCTCAATGTCGAACTCAACAATGAAGAAACCTTTAGCGCAAGGATGAATGAAATCTTGTTGTTGCATAATAGGAATCTAGGTAGCCGAGATCCAAATGTTGAGATCAGTTAACTTTGGCCAAAAACCGTTGAAATGACAAACCAAACTCATAGATCGATAGTATTCTTCCTCCTCCTCAACATCTTGACCCATGGAAATGAGAAGGGGAGGGGATTCGTGAACCAAAAGAGATGAAGGAGAAGGAGAAGAGCTCATTTGAACAACCTCACGAAAAGAGGCCCTGGACTTTGAAGCAGTAACTGGAAGGGACACTGAGAGGGAGGGAAAAGCCTCGCTGCTTGGGGCACCCATGGAGAGGGACATAATTGTGTCCATTGGAGACGAAGAGGATGGGCTGTAGGCCCGACTCGCACAGAGGCTGCGAGTGGCCAGGGTTAAACCCTGGCCTCCACGCGCCAGGAGAGCGACATCTTCGTGGCCATCATAGTTGCTTTAGATTTTTTTTCACAAAATGGGTTAATCTTAACATGATAATAGGAAAAAACATGACGAGGGTGTTTTTTTTTATAGAATATTAACTTTAAAGAATGAATTTTCTACAATGGAAGAGAAGTTGAAGAGAAGCTTTTCGAGAACTGGAAAGAGACGAGTTTCAACAAAAGAGATTTTTCAAGGAACTTTTTGGACTTAGCATGAAAACTGTGATGTGCCCCTTCTCTCAATATAGGTATGAAAGTTCTCATTTTTTACCACTATTACCAAGTTTTTCAACCTTATATGCTTCAACTGAGATATTAGCAAACACTAACAGTTCTTATATAATAACATAGTATTAAGAATATGAATTTCTTACATTAAAAGAAAGCACCACCTTTTTTGACAAGAAGACCCAAGAGAAAGTCACCTTGCCTAAACGATCAAGTGGTAGAGGACTTGTGTCATTGCCATCTTCAAGGAGGAAGGAAGGCAGTGGGGATAAGGACTCCAATAACATAGGAAACAACCCCATAGTTCACAGGGCCCCTCTAAGAAGGCCTATGATAGCTCCCAAGGGAGACCCACAAGTCCAACACAGTGAACGTGCTTTTGTTCTTTTGTGGGTTGACATCATAATCCTCATTCTTGTGTAGGGTATTCTCTTGGTTGCATTAAGCTAGACTTTGTCCAAATCCTTCCTCAATTATACTGTGAAGCTTTATTAATTGAAAAACAAGATGAAAAATAGAGCATGTAAGAGACTATTTTGTGTTATGACCCTTTTGAGTTCTAAGACCGGTGCAGCTTGAAAATGCTTAGCCTAAAAGTTGTCGTCCTTGCTTGTAAAATATTGTATATTACTTTGCATACATTTGCTTATAGTTTTAAAAATATTTGAAAATCATTCACAAAAACAAAATATAAGGTTAAAAATTGTTATCTTAGTGATGTCCGAAGAAAACTAACTTGCTTGTACAATATAGTTATAAGAACTTGCATAAAACCAACATCCCTGTACAATATTGTGGCCCAAAGCACTCTCTTGTTATTATTCAATATGGTAGCGTCCATCTTCCTTTCAATATGGAAACATCCATTTTCATATCAAGGTTGAGATTAATCTATTATTCTTTGTTACATGCTTGAAGGTTCATTATCGATGAAATAATATCCCAAACTCAAATGGAGTTGGAAGAGCGAGTATGTAAGTTCAATATATAAAAAAGATTGGAAGAGCGAGTATGTAAGTTCAATATATAAAAAAGATTTTTGAGGCGGTCTCTAAGGAAAACTTCATTATCTATGAAATAGTATCCCAAATTCTTATGGAGTTGGAAGAGTTACTCTAGAAGTTCAACTTTATAAAAAAGTATTTTAAAGTTCAACTTTATAAAAAAGTATTTTAAGGTGGTGTGTGAGTTTATTTTGTATAAATGGCTTCTGGAATTATGAAGAGCTTGCAAACCAATGTATTACATTTATTAATTTGATTTTATTATAAATGTCATAGAATTATATTAGTTTTTAGTAAATGAAAAAATAGAAGTATGATAAACTCACGTTTGGTGAGCCAGGCCAATTGAGCTAACCCTCGAGACTATAAATGTTAGAGCATTATGTGAAACACTTCATTAATTTCAAAATATTCAAGATTAAGCATGAAATTAAGAATATTTGTTCTCTGTTTAAAATAGTTTTTTTTTTAAATTTTTAAATCAATTTATAAACTTAATACATATATTAAAAATATTGACGTCCACAAGGGAATTAAATCCCATCATGAATTTATAAACCAATCAAAAAATAAAATTATAATAATAAAATTTTAAAAAATCTATTTTTCTTTTTTCAAGATATTTGAGTTAACAGTTTATTTAATAAAAACGGTAAGTATATTTTACAAAATAGATAAACTAACCGCGAAGCAAAATCTATAACAATTTGTAATTATTTAAGAAAAGACATTGTCTGAACATTCGACATTTTGAGATTTTTCATCGAAATATTGCAACGGATTTTCTAACATTGCATTTTTGAATGCATAAATATGGAGTTCTAACAATTTTTGGCCAGATTTCTCGCAAAATTGTTGGGAGAATATGTCCATAAAAACTCTAAAAAATGAACATTTAGACTACATATTTAAAAAAACATTTACAAGTATTTAAGAAAGCATTTATCTCATTTTGGTGAAATTTTTGTTTCCTTTGTTATCATTTATAAGTATCTCAAGAACCTTTTCAAATAAACAAAAGTATCTCTACCTTGTCGCTTCTGAAGTGGGATTGTTATGAACATTTCCCTTCCTTCATGCGAAGAGTAATAAATTGGTCTCATTCAACGAGATTAGATTATAGATTAAGGTTGTATGGATCTTGGCCATAAAATGTAGGCTGCAACTTTTAGAAATTAAACATTTTATCATATATTATTTGGCAATGTGTATCGTACAATTTGGGTTGATTCTCATAGTAATAAAACAAATATTTTTCAACCATTTAGTGTAAGGACATTCACTCTTTGTGTTTAATGCTATTTTACGTTCCACCAAAAGACTAATTTCAATTGTCTCACTACTTTTAAATTTGAAGTTTGTTTAAACATTCAAGCCACTCTCACACCAACATATGAACGTAATTAAATTTAGATTTGGAGCAAACCTAACACTAATGAATGAATTTAGATTTGGATATTTTCATCCATTCAAGCCACCCCACACCAATGTATGAACCTAATCAAAATAAATTTGAAGGCTAACTAAACTACTCTAACATTTATTTCTGTTTTTAAATATTCGTCAACGATATAAATGGGTATTTAACCTATAAGAACTTTAAAAATTGTATTAAAAATATACAATAAAACTATGAACAGTAAACTATTGAATGAAATTGTATGTCAATGTTGTTTCAAAACTTTAATATATATACTTGAGATCTATATCCCGCCCCTCTCTCTTTATATAAATGTCAGAATTTTAAACACTTTAAAATGGAAGATAAACTAAGGTAAGATGTTGAATGATGTTGTAAATTTCATTGTTGTTCAAACAAATACTTACACCTCTCACCTCTCTTTATATATATGTCTAAATTTTAAATATTTTTTAATACAAATAATTATAAAAAAATTATATAAATATTTTATTTTTTTGTTTTGTTATTATTTTTTCAAATAAATCTCACCTCTAATGAGATCCATTTAATCCATTCAAATATTATAACCAATCATAAAAACATTTTTTAATTCAAAAATTTAAAAACATTTTATTATTTAAAAAAAATAAAACAATCAATTATTTTTACATAACATTACATATTATATATATATATATATATATCGCCAACTAGTTTTGTTCAGTACTAGTTTTGTTCAGTAAAGACACAATATCATTATCTAATGAAGGTGTGGAGAGAGATCACTTTTGGTCCTTTGACATGTGTCAATCTAATATATACATTTTTATATCATTCTTCATTGCTTCTCGTAGAAGGGTTATGTGGCTAATAATTTTGGTTGTTGCAAAGTTTTTGACATATTTTTTCTAACATCTTCTATGTATGCAACTACAATGGAAAACATTGCATATAAATTTATCTCTTAGTCCGAGAAAGTGCATTTGCAATGATACTCATTTTTCTATTTTTTAAATTATTTCTAAATAAAAAACCTGAACTTTTTCAATCCACTTTTGATTTTTTAAAATATTTTTAAATAAAAAACTTGAACTTTTTCAATCCACTTTTGATATAAGAGTGATTTAAAACTCTAATGGAAAAAGTTATATAAACTCTAATGAAACATTTGAGTATTTTGATATTGTCAAAACTGATTTAGTTAGAGACAATATTTAAAACTAAAATGATAAACATCATTAGTAAGCGAAAGCTAATTTATAAGTAAAAGGAAAAGAAATGTGTCTTGATGTATTTCTCCCCTTCATGTCTCTTACTCAAATTTCCAAATGGAAGAAGTAAGGCTTTGTTAATAATCATTTTACTCAGAACAATATTACTGTGATTCTAATATTTAATTATGATGGTTGGATATTAATATACATAATAGATGTAAGGGCTATAGAATCAGAAAAGAAAGTAATTTCACAATTCAAAGACACAAAGATGGTCTACTCTTTGTTCAACCAAACATCAACAGTCTTGGTCTGCATATCAGTGAGAGTCTGGTATTTGTTTATGCATGTATATGAGTGTTTTCATGTATCCAGGTGAAAAGTATAGGAATTCTGTATGCTTTTAAAAATTTTGGAAACTAATTTTTTTATGGGATTAAAACACTTAATTAAACTCAAACCATGATATTGTGAAGATTTATATCATTGTTATTTTTTTTATAGGATTAAAGCTCATACCATGGCATTGTGAAAGTTTGATATGATCGTAATTTTGTATAGGATTAAAATGGGTGATAAAACTCATACCATGGCATTGTGAAGGTCTGATACCATTATCAAGCACACCAGATATCCCTTTAATCTCTCATCCTTTGCTATTGTAGTTTCCCAGCTTTTTCTCCATCCTTCGTTATTGTAATCTCGCTTGAATTTTCTCTTAGTTATCCTACGATGATATCTTTATATATATATATAAAGATGTCATCGTATATATATATATATATATATATATAAAATAGAGTTATACCCGAATGTAAATGCACACATAGTATATTTGTGTGTTGCATTTTATACTTTTGTAACACTCATATCATATTATCTATGCCATTTTTAACAAATTTCTTAATAACGAGGAGTGAAGCTCATACCAACTAGGATTAGATCTCATGGCTTGGACCATGCAAATACCTCAATCCATGTAGAGGGAGGATATTTTGTGCATATACCTAGATTAATCATTGCAATTGCATGGCCACTTATTTTTATCGCTTATTAAATATTAATACTAATTAAAAATAAGAAAAATAAAAGCTTTATTTCATTAAAATTAAATTGCTTAGCATGGTATTTTTTTTAAAGTTATGGCAGTGGGTACGTGGAACTCGTATGACTCTCCTCCACAGATCTATAAGCTCAGCCTATGCTTTCATTTCACCATTAAATTTAACTTTTAACTTTTTATTTTTCCATTATTCACTTCACCTAGTAAGCTCTTTTCCGATTGTGTGTACAAATTCCAATAACAACAAAATTAATGCAATCTCTCTTCTGCCATTAATATCTAATTTAATGGCATCGGTCATAGTGGAGTAGAGAAACAATCTTCATTGAATGAACTATTAATGCAAACATACATGTCATTGATATCTAATTTAATGACATCGAAGCAGGGAAACAATTATGAACTATTAATGCAAACATACATGTCATTGATATCTAATTTAATGACATCTAAACAGAAAAACAGTTCTGATTCTGATTGAATGAACTATTAATGCAAACATTACTGATATTTTTTTGGTATTTTTTTTAATCTATTTTTATTATTATTTTTTTTTTATAATAATCACCTCCAACCAAGATCCAAGACTTATTAATCTCATCAACCTTCTCATATAATAAAAAATTCAAAATTTCATAATATCAAAATTTGAAATATATATTTCTTTTAAAAAAAATCATTTTAATAATTAAAAATTCTAAACCTTTAAACAACTTTACAAAAATTTGTCACAAAATTTATCAAATCAACTCAATTTGAGTGAAAATTCCCTCCTTTGGCAAAGACTAATAAATTGGTCTCTTACAAAAGGATTAGATGATAAACTAAGGTTCTATGCATTTTCATTGATAAAATACTCGTTACACTATCTTAGAAATAAAATAATTGATCATGTATTATTTGATAATATGTATCATATATCTTGGTTGATTCCCAAAGTCTTAGTTCCTAGAGAGGAGGTGGGTTGATTTCCGAGGTCTTAGTTCTTAGAAAGGAAGTGGTGATAGTGAATTTTGAAAACATTTTATAGTTTTTATTTTAATTTATAAAATTTATTTTAAATTTATATGATATTTTATTAACATATTTTTAATTTTAATTTATAAAATCTTTTATATTTTTCATTTTAATTTATAAAATTTATTTTAAATTTATATGGTATTTCATTAACATATTTTTTATTTTAATTTATAAAATTTATTTTATGTGTGTTA
This sequence comes from Picea sitchensis, assembly GCA_010110895.2. Classification (NCBI taxonomy): domain Eukaryota; kingdom Viridiplantae; phylum Streptophyta; class Pinopsida; order Pinales; family Pinaceae; genus Picea; species Picea sitchensis. The sequence continues at coordinate 626,059 of SNQJ01S0001299.1, read as the reverse complement.
TTTAATTAATATAATTTTAGTTTTTATATTATGTAATTAATGTTATGTTTGGTGGGATTTAATGTGAGAAAGGTAGATTTAATATCTTGTTGGATTATGCATGTATTGATAAATGATGGAGTTGTACTTAAGGTGACATTGTAAGTTGTCATTCTAATATTCAAAGTTTCCATGAATTGGATTAGTTATAATGGAAAAACTATGTTCATATAGTGTAAACATTTTACGAATTCTTTTTCCTCAAACGACTTAAAATAACGAGAAGGAAAATTGTTTTTTTCTTGAAATTCGATAACAATCATTTTAGATTCATGGAATTGTAGATATAAATTGTTAACATTGTAAAATTAGATTAACAATCTAATATTACAAGTTCAACAAAGATTTTATGACTAAGTTGTGATGATAGAAAACCAAATAAAGTAAAAATTGTAGAATGCTTAGCCTTCTTCATTTCTAACTACTTATATGTTTGCAACTGTGAACATTGGGTAGTTTCTAACTACTTATCATGTTGATGGTCATGAGCTTTGAACTTTTTCATCGAAATCTTGCAACGGATCTTGGTGAAATTGTCATTTTCTAACATTGCATTTTTGAATGCATAAATGGATTCAACACCCTAAAAAACCCTAAGGCACTCGAATTAGAGAGACTCAATCACTCAAATCTGGAGTTCTAACAATTTTTGGCCAGATTTCTCGCAAAATTGATCAGAAAATATGTCCATAAAAACTCCAAAAAATCGAACATTTAGACTACATATTTAAAAAAAACATTTACAAGTATTTAAGAAAGCATTTATCTCATTTTGGTGAAATTTTTGTTTCCTTTGTTATCATTTATAAGTATCCCAAGAACCTTTTCAAATAAACAAAAGTATCTCTACTTTGTCGCCTCTGAAGTGGGATTGTTATGAACATTGCCCTTCCTTCATGCGAAGAGTAATAAATTGGTCTCATTCAACGGGATTAGATTATAGATTAAGGTCGTATGCATATCAGCCATAAAATGCAGGCTACAACTTTTAGAAATTAAATATTTTATCACGTATTATTTGGCAATGTGTATAGTACAATTTGGGTTGATTCTCATAATAACAAAATGCTACTTTAAGTTCCACCAAAAGACTAATTTTAATTGTTTAACCATTCAAGTCACTCTCACACCAACATATGAACTTAATTAGTTTGGAGCAAACCTAACACCAACTAATAAATTTAGATTTGGATATTTTCATCCATTCAAGACACGCGACACCAATGTATGAACCTAATCAAAATAAAATTGATTTTTACAAATAATTGATTTTTAAACAAATAAATATTTTTATTTTTAAATAAATAGATATTTTTATTTTTAAATAAATAAATATTTTTAAAATAGTTGATTTTGTATTTATGATTGTTTATAATATTTGAATGGATTAAATAGTTCTCATTAGGTGACATTTATTTGAAAAAATAATAACAAAATAAAATAAAATAAAAAATTGAAATAGTCAAATATTTTTTTATAATTTATTTGTATTAA
>SNQJ01S0001299.1:591740-618051 GCA_010110895.2 Picea sitchensis | reverse complement strand
CTTGTAGACCCACTTGCAACCTACAATTTTTCTCTCTTGGAAGTTTTACCAGGTCCCATGTGGAGTTCCTCTCTGATGCCTTCATTTCATCCTTCATTGCTTCTTTCCATTTATCACTGTTAGAACCCTTCAAAACTTCTTGATAGCATGAAGGTTCATCATCATTAGTACTTAAAGAAACTGATGAAACAAACTCATCATACCTTCTTGGAGGAACTTTGACCCGTGTAGAACTCCTTAGGGAAGTTTGTGGTTCATCCATAATCTGTTGAATGTCATCATCATCCATGTTTTCCTCTGCAGGAACTTCCTCATGAACATCTTCAAAAACTTGTTCATGTTCACTTTCATCTGTATTTGAACTAGTTTCAAACTGAATATGTTGATACTTAGGTACTTATTCTTGTTTCATTTGAACATCTACATCTGATTTGATGAGATATGATTCATCAAATATTACATCTCTGTTAATGGTGATCTTGTGGGAAGTAGGATCCCACAACCTGTACCCATTAATACCATCACCATATCCAACAAATATAAGCCTTTTTTATTTTGGATCTAATTTAGAACGTTGATGTTTCAGAATTAGAGCATAGGCTTCACAACCAAAAACTTTAAGATTAGAATAATTATAAGGATGAACTGTCCATACCTCTTTTGGAATTTTGTACTCTATTGTTGTTGATGGTGATCGATTCACCAGATAACAAGCTGTAGTCACTGCTTCTGCCCACAATTCCTACTGCAAGTTGGAGTTACTAAGCATACTCCTTGTTCTATCTAGAAGAGTCATGCTCATGCATTCAACAACTCCATTTTGTTGAGGAGTATAGGCAAAAGTTTTATGCCTGTCGATCCCAAACTCCTTGCAATAGTTCTCAAATTACATTGACGTAAATTCACAACCATTATCAGTTCTTAAACATTTAATGGACCTACCAGTTCTCTTTTCCCCTAAAGCTCTAAACTGCTTGAAAAGTGCAAATACATCAGCCTTACTCTTCAACATRTAGACCCAAACCTCCCTAGAGAAATCATCTATAAATTACAAAATATGATGATCCTCCATATGAAATAGTAGGGGATGGTCCCCAAACATCAGAATGAATATAATCAAGGATTCCTTTACTGGTGTGTCTTTCRGTTTTAAATCTCTGCCTATTCTAATTTCCATAAATACAGTGCTTGCAGAAATCTAACTTTAAAGACTTTAGACTAGGAAGTAACTTGCAATTAGATAATACCTTTAATCCTTGTTCGCTCATATGGCCCAACCGTTGATGCCACAGTCGAATAGAATCACTGTCATTCTCGGATACCGCTTTCACATGATCTGACTAAGTGCTTCCTTCTAACAGAAACAAGTTATCGATATTCTTCGCTTTCATAACCAGTAGGATTCCTTTGTAGAACTTCATAACTCCACCTTGAACAATACTTTTATATCCTCCAGTGTTTAAGACTTCCAAAGAAATTAGGTTCTTCCTAAGATCAGGTACATGTCTCACATCAATTAGTATTTTAGTAGTTCCATCAAAAATCTTAATTCGAATGCTACCAATTCCCACAACTTTAAATGATATATCATTTCCCATGTAAACAATTCCATCATCTATAGATTGATAAGTAATAAACCCGTGTCTATGAAGACACATGTGGTTTGAAGCACCAGAATCTAATAACCACTGTTGATCATGACATGAACTAATACTAATTGATAAAAATTCATCAGTCATACTTGAACCTGTTGTTGAACCTATTTCGGTTGCATTTGCTTCCTTTGTCTCTTTTGGAGGGTCTTCTTTGGAGGCTTGTCGTCGCTTCCAATAGTCCTTCTTTAGGTGTACAAATTTTCCACAAAACCAACACTTAAGCTTGCTCTTTTTTCCCTTCAACTTTGACCGAGAGAAATCCCTCTGACCCTGTCCTCTTTCTTTAGGTCTGCCTCTGATCACCATTGCCTCAGATGTAGAGGTTCATAAATTGGATTTCTTCCATGTTTCCTCAGACAGTAAACCTCCAACAATATCATCAAACTCAATACTTTCTATTGAAATGAAACTAATAGAGGTAACAAAATGATCCCATGACGTGGGCATAGAACACAATAATGTAATTGCCTTATCTTCAGATTCAAATTTCACTCCCGTGCCATCCAACTAGACTAAAAGAGTATTAAAGTTATTTAAATGATCATCTATTTTAGTACCTTCCTTCATGCGCAAATTGTACAATTTTCTTTTTAGGAAGATCCCGTTCGTCAAGGATTTCGTCATGTACATGCTTTCCAGCTTCGTTCACAAATTGACTGTTGTCTTCTCCGAGACAATATTGAACATAACATCGTCGACCAAACACATGCGTATGGCACTCATTGCTCTCGCATCCATCTCATCCTAGTCATCATCTGTTATGGTCACGGGTTGCTTTGCTTTTCCCAAAAGCGCCTTCACCATGCCTTGTTGCATGAGCATATCGTGCATCTTAACCTTCCATATCTCAAAATTGTTCTTGCCATTGAACTTCTCAATTTCGAACTTAACACTCTACATCTTTGCCATCTAAGAGGAAACATTCCAAAAAACACCACTGCTTGTAATAACCAAGACCCTTTGAAAAAATAATGTGGAGGAATAATGGTTTAAACTTTACAAGGTTCAATAAAAAATTTAATAAAAAATCCTTTTACTAACCTTTCCTTTTATTTAAAAAATAAAAAATAACAAAGGTCACCTTTTTAACCATTATTCACTTTGAGATAATTAAAAAAAACTTTTTAATTCCTCCCCCTTTACTTTTTACCTTATACCTTTACTTGATCCTTTTACTCCATAAAAAACCTTTTACTTCATTCACCCACGTTGACGTGATCACGCTTTAAAAAAAACAAATTCATTTTTTTTTTGAAAAAACCCAAAATTTCTTCATACCTTTCATACTTTGTAATTTTTTAAAAGAAAAGAACACCGTGCGAATGTTGAAGAGGATTCGCTGTACCTCTCGATACACTTAGAGTGCGACGATCTTAAAAAATCTMCGCACTGTTCCGCACAGCTGGACTGCGRCAATTTCAGGTTTTCAATTGTGCGTGAAGTTTGATTAATATGACGTTGCACCCTTCTAGAGGAGGGACCTACGACAATGTTGAACTCGACGCACCTCACACAGATTTCACTCCTGCGGCTCCTCCAATAATTTGACGTTCCTCCAACCAGCTCTGATACCACTTGTTATATTTGTAAATGCGGAAAACACAAATATCATATAAGACAATCAATAAATACACATACAAGAAACACAAAGATTTTCATGGTTCACCCAAACGTTGGGCTACGTCCACATCCAAGCATAGGTATCAGTTGTCTTATTATTCAGATCAAGGAGATTACATCAGCTCACTCACCCTCTTCTCTCACTCATGTATGCCTCTACGAGCTTACATAAATGCATTTACACGGGAAACTGAAAATGAATGCGCTCCTATCCTTGATCTCATTTAATTAAAACCAATTCGAAATAATAGGATCTAAAATCCTAATCTTCGAAGTTTGTTGTCCCCATTTAACACATTTGTCCTCCATGGTAATTTTCAAACTTGGTTTTGTTTTATTATGTTAAAACAAGGTTAATTCTTCAATTGATGCGAGTCTGAGTTTTGGTCCAATAAAGTTGAATCCCTTGCAACATATATCGACTCGATGACTGACATCTAAATGTATGTCTTTTTATCATATCCTTTATTTTGACTCAGATCTAAATGTATTACTTTCTATCATATCCTTTGTTTGTGTTCTCATACGTAGGGTTCCTTGGCTTTCCATACCCTCAAGGTATATTGATAGCTCGAGAGAAACACCGATATAAAAAGTCACAGTGGTTAAAAATAAAAGATTTCCAAAAATTTAGACATTGTTGTTCATTATAAGTTGCACAAATGTTGCTCCCCTATCAAGGATCAAGGATAAGATCATGTGTGATACATGCATGCATAAGCAAGTGCAAATAAACCTTGGAAGTAGGCAAGACAAATGATGAGGAGGTTAAACCAGCTCTTAATAACTCTCATTTTTTGGCTACTGCACTTCACTCGGTTGATCATAAATTTGTAATGTTTTTTAATGTCTCACATTGTATTTTGTGTTTTTTAAATAATTTAAATAATTTTTATGTGTTGCTATTGGTCAATGAATTAAACCTCATCTTAGTATAAATGTGACGGTCTATCTTTAATGCAAATTTAATGAAGTATGAAATTATTTGGCTGATGGTCACATCCCTAGGATTCGAATTTATGGCCTCAGATTGTAATGAAATGGTTTCTTCCGACAAATCTTGAAGAATCTTCAGACTCACCTTCCTTCATATCCTCATCCACGGGAGTTGAAACRCCATGTCTGATCACGTTGTTCCTCGTTTATGCATTGTCATTCATTATAAGTTGGYGAGTCACGAGTCACTTGCCAAGAACAAGACCAAAGTGTAATACATGCATGTATAAACATTTGTAAATCAACCTTAGAAGAAGGAAAAATTAGCAAAAAAAAAAAGGGAGGTTAATGCCTTTGTTAAATCATCTATTATCAAATGTATAAACATATGTAAATCAACCTTAGAAGAAGGAATTTAAAAAAAAAGAAAAAGGAGGTTAATGCCTTTGTTAAATCGTCTATTATCAAAGCCTAGTATTTTGTTTTCAACTTCAATCCCTAAATCTAGTTTGCAGATTTATTTACTATGTTCTCTCCAGTTACATCTACTGGTTAGTCCAATTTTGGAGTATTTTAGATTAGGGAATGAGCACAAAATGTGCCTAAAAGACCTTCATCACAAATGAATTTATTTATAAAATCACAATATTTATTTGCTCAAATTGAATTACTACTCTTCATTCCCTCATATCGACAGAGAAAGTTATAAAGTCTAATGGAACATTTGAGTATCTTGATCTGGTCAAAACTAATTTATTTAGAGACAATATTTAAAGCTAAAATGTTAAACACCATTAATAAGCTAAAGCTAGTTTATAAGTAAAAAGTAAAGAAATATGTCTTGACATAATCCTCCCCTTCATGTCTCCCAATAGATGTAAGGGCTATAGAATCAGAAAAGGAAGTAATTTCACAATTCAAAGGCACAAAGATGGTCTACTCTTTGTTCAACCAAACATCAACAGTCTTGGTCTGCATATCAGTGAGAGCCTGGTATTTGTTTATGCGTGTTTTCATGTATCTAGGTGAAGAGTATAGGAACTCTATATGCTTTTAAAACTTTTGAGAACTAAATTTTTATGGGATTAAAACACTTGATGAAACTCAAACCATGATATTGTGAAGATTTGATAGCATTGTAATTTTTTTTATAGGATTAAAATGGGTGATAAAGCTCATACCATGTCATTGTGCAAGTCTAATATCATTATCAGACACACCAGAGATCCCTTCAATCTCTCATCCTTTGCTATTGTAATTTCCCAGCTTTTTCTCCTACATCTCCTCTCATTTTTTAAATGCCTCCATCCTTCGTTGTTGTAATCTCACTTGAATTTTCTCTTAGTTATCCTACGATGACATCTTAGCACAAATATGCACATATATAACATATATACGTATATATATGAAAGAGTTATGCCCAAATGTAAATGCACGCATAATATATTTATGTGTTGCATTTTATGCTTTTGTAGCACCCATATCACATTATCTGTGCCATTTTTAACAAATTTCTTAATAACCCATGGAGTGAAGCTCATACCAACCAGGATTAGATCTCGTGGCTTGGACCATGCAAATACCTCAATCGATGTAGAGGGAGGATTTTTTGTGCCTATACCTAGATTAATTGTTGCAATTGCATGGCCACTTATTTTTATCGCTCATTAAATATCAATACTAATTAAAAATAAGAAAAATAAAGGCTTAATTTCATTAAAATTAAATTGCTTAGCATGGTATTTTTTTTTAAGTTATGAAAGTGGGTACATGGAACTCTTATAACCCTCTCCACATATCTTTGAGCTCAACCTTTGCTGTCATTTCACCATTAAATTTAGCTTTCTACTTTTCTATTTTTCCATTACTCACTTCACCTAGTAAGCTCTTTTCTGGTTGTGTGTACAAATTCCAATCACAACAAAGATAATGCAATCTCTCTCTGACCATTGATATCTAATTTAATGACCTCGGTCATAGTGGAGCAGAGAAACAATCCTCATTAAATAAACTATTAATGCAAACATACACGTCATTGATATCTAATTTAATGGCATTGATGGCAGTGGAGCAGAGAAACAATCCTGATTGAATGAACTATTAATGTAAACATCACATGATATTTTTTTGGTTTTTTAATTTTTTTTTTATAATAGTCACCTCCAACCCGGGTTTATTAGTCCCATCAACCTTCTCATCCAATCAAAAATTCAAAATTTCTTTTCAACCAATCAAAAATTCAAAATTTCCTAATATCAAAATTTGAAATATATATTTCTTTAAAAAAAAAATCATTTTAATAATTAAAAATTCTAAAACTTTAACCAACTTTGCAAAAATTTGTCACAAAATTGATCACAATCTGACTGAAAATGGATCGCCATAATCCCAGCTCTGCCAGGGACTAATAAATGTGTCTCTTACAAAAGGATTAGATAATAGATTAATAAATTGGTCTCTTACAAAATGATTAGATGATAGATTAAGGTTCTATGCATTTTCATTGATAAAATAAATGTTACACTATCTTATAAATAAAATAATTTATGATGTATTATTTGATAATATGTATCATATATCTTGGGTTGATTCCCTTTCTAGAGAGGAGGTGGGTTGATTCCCTGGGTCTTAGTTCCTAGAGAGGAGGAGGTGATAGTGAATTTTGAAAATATTATATATATATATATATTTTCAATAGTGTTCGGAAAAGCCACAGTGTTATTAATGGATTGTCGACCTTTATCCATATCAGAAAATCGAAGAGGAGCGCTTAATATAAATACTAAAGGGGAGAAAAATGAACCTTAAAGGGGAGAAAAATAAACCTTAAAGGTCTGCTAGAACCCTAATTTATTAATTAGTTTGAGTTTTTTTTTTTTTTTAGTTTAAACAAAGTTGTTTGTTTATTAAGTTCTAATTTATTTTGAAATTTTTATTTTTAAAATTTTTCCATGTTGTTTTGATTCTAAGGTTTTCCATTTAAAAGTTTTAATGTTTATTTTTGGTTTAATCAAGATTAATTATTATCACCTATAATTTTATATGTTGTTTTCTAGTTTTAGGGTTTGGAGAGATCATTGATCTTATAGAAACTACATCGATTAATCGACGACAAGGACACTCCATTTGCACAAATATATACTGCACAACATCAATTACCCCATTTGCATGCAAATCTGTATCAACAACATTAGCATATTATTTTATTTGGGTACTAAAAACATATCTCAAATTGGATTTCAATTTTCAATTACAATAAAAAATGCTTTGAGTTTTATATAATCAGTATTGTCATATTAGCTATGAGTTTAGATCCTTATATGCCTTTAATGGCTTATTGTTAGGAAATGAGAGATACTTCCACACTAAACCTAGCAGAGGAGAAGAAGAATTTAATCAAGAACATAAATGACAAAGGAATCACAAAGTACACAGAGATTTTACCCTGGAAACCTAAACCGGGAAAATCAGAATTCCTTGAGCGTTCTGCTCTCTTGTTGTCTTATTCAATCTGAATAAAAGGTTACATGTCTCACCTTGGTCGATACCTAAGACACAATCAAAATCATACCCTCTTGCTTGTGCAAGAACAACCCTGTAGCCAATCCGGCTTACATCTGCATGACCAACAACCTACATCTAAATATTTCTCTAAAGACTGGATATTCTACGATTTATTGTCCTTACAACACACCTATTTATAGGATTTACAACAGGAAAAACCCTAAAAATGTGGCACCCAAAAACGGTTACAGATCCATGTAGATCATTGGCTACAAATCCCACAATTCTCACAATTCTATTATAGTCAACTCCAAGTCGTATTACTAGTCAACTACCAGTCGACCTTCATTCAGTCTTCAGTCAGTCACCACACGTCCTCCTATTGACCTCATGTTGGTTGACCTCTTCGACTTCTTGTTGATGCCTTTACCATGTCGAACTTCCTCAATCTTCGACTTCGACTTTACCTGGTCGATTCACCTCGACCTTTGACTTGTTGTCGATCTACCTCGACTTCAACCTTCAATCGATCCACCTCGAATAGACTTTCACTACAAAGAATATAACAACCCAACATTCTCCCACCTATTGTCTTCTTTGTTGAAACATGAGATTCACAAAATTTTGTTCATAGACTCAGGGAAATAATGCCCATTGCCTCTCTGCACCAAGAGAACTTCACAACACTCATAGACTTGGTCAATGAGTCTACTGTATTTTCAAGCGTGTCTAATTTCGCCAGTAGCACCTTATTACTTTCCACCATGTCTCTTACGGAATGGTATTGTACACCAATGTGCTTAGTCTTTGAATGATAAGCATGGTTCTTTGCTAGAAATATTGCGCTTTGAATGTTACAACTTACCTTCCTAGCTCTCTATTCAAACCTGATTCCTGAACACAACCTTTGCAGCCTTACCGATTCTTTGCTTCCATGAGTGTCTGCCATGTATTTATCTTATGTTGTTGACAAGGCTACAACCGCATGTCTCTTACTCATCCAACTTATTGCTCCACCAAACATATTGATGACATATCTGTTGTTCAACCTCTGTTGATTTAGATCTCTATCCCATTCGGAGTCGCAAATCCATGTTCATTTAATTTACCATTGTCACCTCCAAGTATTCCTTGGTAGCATATAACATAGTCCTTTGTGCCACACAAATACCTGAATACTCTCTTGACAAGTAGTCAAATGCTCCTTTCCAGGTGTCTACATGTACCTGCTCAACACTCCCACTACATGGGAAATGTCCAGTCGAGTGCATACCATCACATACATTAGACTACCAAAAACACTTGCATAAGGAACACGTGCCATGTCCTCTATTTCTTCCTATGTCTTTGGACATTTTTCAGAAGTAATCCTTGCTCCCACATGAATTGACACCTTCACTGGTTTGCAATCATTCACGTTGAACCGTTTCAGAACTATTTCAATATACTTCGTCTAATTCAACCAGAGATTTCTAGTGGCTCGATCCCTCTTAATCTCCACTCTTAGAATGAAGTTAGTTTCACTTAGATCCTTCATGTCAAACTTGGAGGATAGATTCTTCTTCACCTCCTTTATTGCATCCATGTTGTTTCCAATCAGCAACATGTCATTGACATACAAAGCTACATATATGAAACACCCACCTTCTTCCTTGGAATATATGTAGTGATCAACTTTGCTTCTCACAAATCCCAAACTAAGGATGTATGTGTCGAACTTCTGGTACCACAATTTTGGTGATTACTTTAAACTCTAGAGGGATCTTTTCAGTTTGCACACCCACTCTTGCTTTCCCTTTACTACAAATCCTTCAAGTTGTTTCATGTATATTTCTTCTTCCAGGTCCCCATGTAGGAACATTGTCTTCACATCCATCTGTTTTATTTCCAGATTGAATGTTGTAGCCAGAGACATTAGTACTCTAATGGAAGTTAGTTTTGCAACAGGGGAAAAAATCTCACCAAAGTCGACTCCCTCGACTTGGGAATAACCTTTCGCTACCAGTCAAGCTTTAAACTTATTGACTTGTCCTACGCCATTCATATTCTTCTTGAATACCCATTTTCTACCGATGAGATTTATTCCACTAGGTAACTTGACTAAATCCCATTTCACATTCTTGTGCTAGTATTCCATCTCTTTGACCATGGCGTCCTTCCAGAGTTTACCCTCTACTGAGTCGACTGCCTCACCAACCAACTCTGGCTCATCGTCGATGGTAGTTAGCACGAATGTGGAATGGAAGTTGGGTGGACTATACCTTTCGACTGGTTTTATTACTCTTTCTGACCTCCTTACCACTTGATTCTATTGGTCTACCTCTTCCTCATATTCAATCGACTCATCTGAATCATCTTCTTCATTCCTCAGTTCAAACCGTATCGTCTCAGGATCATTCTCGGTCTCAACAACTTCTTCGGGCTCGTACTTACCTCCAAATTCTCTGAATACCATATCTCGATTGTACACTGTTCTCCTTGATGCAGGATCCCAAAGATTATATCCTTTCATTCCTTCTTTATTTCTAATGAAAATACATTTGACTGTCTTCTTGTCTAGTTTTCTCATCTTTTCCTTGGGAACATGCACAAATGCATCACCACCAAATACCTTGAGATGTGCAACCGAAGGATTCTTACCTGACCATACCTCATGTGGAGTCGTTTTGACTAGCACCGACGAAGGATAAATATTCACCAGATATATTACAGTGTCAACTGCCTCCACCCAAAATTTGTGTGCGATCCCAACACCATTGAGAATGCTCTTTGCCTTATCCATCAACATTCTGTTCATTCTCTCGACAACTCCATTCTGTTGTGGGGTATATGGTGTGGTATTTTGGCATGCTATGCCACACTGCTTACACAATTGACCAAAATATTTTCCATAGAATTCACCACCATTGTTAGTTCTCGACACCTTAATCTTCTTATTTGTCTATTTCTACAAGAACTTTAAACTCTTTAAATTTCTCGAAAACCTATGATTTCTTCCTTAGGAAATATAACTATGTCTTCCTGGAAAAATCATCTATGAAGGAGACATAATAAAAGGATACACCAAGTGAAGGCACTTTAATCGGGCCAAACACATCACTATAAACCAGTTTTAGAATCCCATTTTCCTTTATTGCTCTAGATGGGAACCTCACCCGACTTTGTTTTCCATATATCCAATGTTCACAAAATTTGACTTCTAAACCACATTCAAGAAAACCTTCGACCATACCTTTGTTGTTCATAGCTCTAATTCCTTTTTCTCCAACGTGTCCCATCCTCTCGTGCCATAGCCTGGTCAGGTCGATTTTATCATGTCTTGTCAAGTCGGTTTGTACTGACTCGACTTGATTCAGATTGAGTTGAGTCGAAGTCGAGTCAACTTCAAAAGAAATGATGTTGTTGTATCCAGTTGAGTCGAAATTCCAGAATAACTTGTATAGGGTTCCAATCTAAACTCCTTTCATTAATATCGTCGCGTCTTTGACTATCTTGCACAAATCCTTCTGAAATAGAGTGTGTACCCCAACATCACTCATCCTACTGATATATATCATATTTATTTCCAACCCTGGAATGTGTAGCACACCTTGAAGGGTTATTTTCCTCCCATCTTGGATTATTAGTCGAACTCTTCCTCGTTCGACAATTTTTGTTGTTGAGTCATCCCCAAAGAACACATCACCTCCATCATATCGTTCATACTCACAAAATCATTCTCTATGTGGTGTCATATGATATGATGCTCGTGATTCGATCAACCAAACACCTTGATCTGATTGTGTACTGTTCGATGCCAGACACACATCACCTCCCTTATCCAGGGTTGTCTTTCTCTCAGTCATCTGCTTCTCATCGAATCCCGTATTAACTTCCATTGCCCTCGACTTACAATCCTTTTTTAATGCCCATATTTACTGCATTTCCAATATCTTCTTGTCGACTGAACCTGAAATTTATATCTATCCTTCGACTCAAACTTTCTACCAGAGAATTTTCCTTTATCTCTTTCAACCAATTGACCTCTCACCACTAAAGCATCTTTGGTCGATCATTCCATGTTCTTTCTTCTCATTTCTTCTGACATCAGAGAAGAAACCACATCTTCTAGCACTAGTGTGGTTTTATCACCTTCATTATTCATTTATATATAAATATAACATCCATTCTAAACCATCAAATCATACAATCAGTGCATGAATCATCACTCTTCCTTCCTTCATATATGTGAGTTGAATCAAATCCGAAGCAACAATGTCTTACAAGAATTTTACAACACCACTTATAGGGTATCCTGAAGGAAATCCTCCCCTAGGTTCCGAGATCTTGTCCTATTTTCTTTATGTCATCAATTGTTTTCTTACATGATTATCAAAAATTATTTGTATTTACATTAAAAATTATTTTATGTTGTTATCAGGGTATTCTACACATGCTCCTACTCCCCAGTATATTGAAGCATACGGGGATATAAAAATGCAACAGAGAAGAGAGAAAGGATTCATTGAAGGATTTTATGAATTCAATTGCAATTTTTTGTTATTGTCTAAATATACATGGGTGATTTTTTGTTTGTTTTTTAATGGATTTGCAACCTTGCAACGTTTTGTTGTTGTTGGTTGCGTGAAACATGTTGTTGATGGTGAGGATTATATTTATATTGGGGAAAAATTATTGAGATTCTATGGTTGTACCGTGTGATTTTATATAATTATGTTTTATGATTGTTGTAAATAATTGAATTCGTCTTGTAGTGAAAAGGGATCTATATGCTTACGACTCCTTATTTATTTGGTAGCACATGCCTTTACTCAACCCTCAAGTGGGATGGAATATAAAGGTAGAATTGAGTGGATACAAACTATCCTCAACAAAATGGTAGCTACTTATGGTCAGTATTTGATATTATTAGTTTCATACATTTTATTTATTAAAGGAGTAAATCAGGGTCTACTCGAATACCTTATCTTAATGGAAAAACTTATCCTACTTTTTCTTTAATGCATAAATGTCACTTTGGTTTCTTTCTTGTTTGACATTTTAGAATAAATTATTAACTTATTTTTTTCTATATCAATATGTTGCATAGTAAATGTCAATGGTTTCCCTCAAATTTACTTGTTTTTTGCTTTGTTACTTGATTTTTCTCTTACAAAAGAGAGAGACTAAAACTTTTTGCTTTAAAACATATTGTGACAATGAATTTTGATTAGGATATAAAAAGTATATACTTTAGTGTAGGTTTGGTCTGGAAATGAGAAAAATTATGTATTGATTATGATGCAATGAGATATAGATTTGGCATAAATCATCATTTCAATTGCAATGTAGATAATTTGATGGGGATTTATATTAGGATTTGGAGTTGTGGAGGGAGGCAATGGAAAATAATGACATATTTCTTCCATAAACACAAGAGCCATCACCCAACCTATCACCATCACAAACAAAAATCGGGGGGACTTTTCAAACAAGATTGAATCTCTAGAATCCATCATTTCACTTGTCTTTGGCTATGGTCGATGCCGCAATTCATACCAAAATATTATACAAAAATTTAAAGACTTGGAATTCAAATATAATAAGAGAAAGTGAAAGGGATTTTCCCATCATACTAGAAAAACTTCAATCTCTTATCAAGCCCATGAGTAGCAGTTTCCCATTTCATTGAAACCCCACATAATACACATTGTGATCGAGCAACAAATTTTACTTGTTTCTAACAACAAGATCATAATTTCTCCTTAATATATCATACTTGGATCTAGAGAAACTCTTACTAACCCTAACCCCATTTTCAAGTTCTAAATCTGAATTGAAATCAAACCCAAACTCCTTGTTTTTCTTATCCATGTTTTCCCACTCCAGATTGATTTTAATTTAGCATGATGTGAACTTAACCTATTGACATAATTAGTGCCTAAAGTCAAATCATTCAATTCATTACTTCTTAATTTTCTCAAACCATTTACTATGGTGTTGATGTCTTCTTCGTGAAACCAAGCTTGTTTTTTTTTCAAATCTCTCTTCACTATGCAACTTCAAATTTTCTTTTTCATATGCATCTATTTGGAAATACGATTTTTTGTTTGTGAACCATGCAACTTCCTCCTTCCCCTACATATGAGCAATTGTCGATAATGGATGGTATAAAACAAAAAGATTTATATTAATTCTTAACCATCTAAAAGATCATTTAATGCATTATACTTGAACCCTATTTCAATGGATCCTTTATTAGTTATACATGAACCATCCAACACACTTCTCTTATATTCAAACAACATATTGTCTTGATTCATTTTGGCATTCCATTTCTCCCACTTCATTTCGGAATATGCTAGTTTTTAATTGATTCTTAAAATTTTATAAGTTGAACTCATGAAATTAATCCAATAACTTTTACCAATCCAAAATATGAACAACCACATTCAAAAAACAAAATCCATTTTCTAAATAATAGACTTAATACACATTTTCAATAAAACTTTATAAAATTGTTTTGAACCAATGTAAATTCAAACCAATTTAACTCATAAATCAATAACTTTCACCAAAAATGAGAACAACCACAATTTAAAAACAAAAATAAAAATTTAAACCATTTTTTAAATAATAAATTTAATAGATGTTTTTAACAAAACTTTATTGTTTAAATTAATCTAAAGTCAAACTAATTTGAATCATAAATGAATAGCAGGGACTAATAATAAGCCATTTATATCAGCCTCTCCTTAGGACATAAGCTTGAGCTATAAAATGATGTGTCCCTAATTTACATGTGGGTAATTACGAGGGAGTCCTATATGATGCATAAAATATACTAAATACATTTATTAAAAACAATTTGCTTTCAAAATTAAATATTTTCCTAGTGTACGAAATGTTGCATATACATTGTAATTTTTAATTTATATTGTTAAAACCTCCTAAAAGGGTCCCCCATATGGGGTGATTTACAGATGCCCTCATGCCTTCACCACTTGACATAGGAGAGGCTAGAAAACTGTCCCACCAGCCTTCACATGGCTCATGGTTTAATATAGGCCAAGACAAATAGGTTCATTGCATGGTATGTGAGATTAATGTAAGGTTAACGTTGATTGTGAAGAAAGGTGGAAGGGTTCTTCAACATTTTGGCACTTTTCTGATTTTGATGGTAAGTACTCACATTTTCTAGTTATTTTGTAAGGCAATGTTCATTATCCATAAAGGGAAGATTATGGTTGTTGGTCAGAACAATGTTTTTAAACATGAATGCAAGGTTGTGCCTCTATGTTCTCTTAGGGATGTGGATTTGGTGCCTCTTCTGGGTTAGACTGGTTATTTGGCCAAGGTTGGTTGTCCCTTTGCTAATATAGGTTGGGTTTTCATTGACCTCTTATCAACCCTTGTGTCAAGTGATTTCTATTGTCATTGTGTGTAGCCTATTGGGTGTTTTCTCCTTTCACCTGGATTGAGTTTCCTGGTTTGTGGGAAATTCCCAGTTTTCTCTGGTTTCTCTTCGTTCCTCTCAACCTCGAGCTTAGTATCGGCTGGAAAACACCCCTCCTTTGTTTCTACTCTATGTCTGAAGATGTTTCATTCTAGTGGCCTCCGACCCTTCCCTGCCTCAGACCCCAACTCGCTTGTATTTCCCTCTCTGTCTTGCCTCATCCCTGACTTTCCCATGGCTAAATAGATGTCTCGGGATTGTCCAAAGTCTAGTGTGCATGGTGATAGAAAGAGAGGTGCTACCAAGCCTCCTCCCTCCAAGAGAACACCTCAGAGAAAGTCAGGAAGCTATTTCATATGAGCACGACATTAGAAATGCAGTAGAAGATCAATGTGTATGTGGATGAGGCCATCCAAATGCACTCACATACCTCAAAACGTCAAATTAAGTAGGAATTTCATGACTAGGTTTCTGACACAAGTTTCTCCAGGTCCAAAGACACTAAATGTTTTAGAGCTATGGAGTTTTATTGGATTTCCAAAACCATAATTGCTCTATCAATGAATAATACACAAGTCAATCAAGTAAAGCAAGATGAAATTTTTTATAGGCCTAGGAGACTAGAAGAAAAATTCATTGTTCTATGTAGAGTTGCATTTGGAATCAACTTCAAAGTCACTAATTGGGGATTTGTTGATGAGAAGGATTATGTCAAGGTAGAAGTCACCCAAGATCCCCAAACATCATCTCCAACCCATTTTTTCTTGAGGAAGATATGGAGACTAATACCAAAGGTAAGGCCAAGGTGCATAAGACCTCCAACCATGCGGACCTAGCCAAACCACCTTGGAGTTAAATTCACGAATGTTGTTGTTTACAGGTTCATGTTTGTAATGTTATATTTTCAATATAGATACGATGTGTATATGGTATATAGGAATATATAGGTTCATAAAAACTCTCTTAGACATATGGTTTTGAATCTTAAGTATTATCTAATGTCTGGTTTTCATTTTGGCCAGCATCAGATAGTGTGGAATGAAACAATTTTTGTATAATATTAATACATAAGTAGACTAGTTTATGGGGGGCATGGAGGGCTTCCTTCCATTCCCAGAAGCAGATGGCTCTTAATCTAATGAAACTATAAATAAACTTGGTATGGAATTTAGAATGATAGATAATTGGAAATGTGGAAAAGAAAAGATTCAGAATTAAGTTAGCACGTCAAGAGAGTCATAAGTAATATCTTTTTACTGATGTTATAGCCATAAATGGATCAATTTCTATGTAGATCTCCAAGTATTGGTTATGTTTTGTAAGTAGACAGGGGCCTAGGATTTTGTAAGTATTCAAGGACTAGGGGTTTATTCAATCATTTTCAGGGGTGATCACCAGCCACATCATGGAAGAGGACATACAATTGGTCAATTATTCAAATGACTCGTTGTCCAAAGATATGATATTCGTTCATTTGAAGGTTGTGGTGGATGCAAAGGTGAAAAATGTTGGGGTCTCATCCTTTAATAGTCAAAGTGTTGAGTTGGTAGCTACTCATGATGTTAGTTCTGAGGACAAACTTGGTCAAAAAAATTTCAGTTCAACACATTAGGTGAAGGTCCTCCCAAAGAGTTCTAAATTAACTTCCATGGATTATTAAGGTGTCTACTTCCTCTTCTTTGGTGATCATGCAATCTATTGAAGGTTCCCAACTCTGGTCCATATGTGAAGCAGATCTTTGCGAAGACCCTATGCTTAGTGTTTCAAGCTTATGATTGGATTCTAGTGGTGGGGGGTTTATTGGGAATGTATTGAACTTAGGTTTATTTCAAGGAGGATTAAGGTTGAGTCTCGGATCTCAGGGGAAGAAAAATATAAAAGTGGTAAAGAGTAGAGGTAACAATGTCTCCTTGGTGGTGGGAAAATATATTTGTGTCAATCATATTATGGACTTGTTGATGTTTGGTAGCATTGGACAAGTATTTCTACACAGGTATAAGTGTCTAGACATGTGGAAGTCATTCAAATCCTTCTACCTTGAGATTTTACTTTAATTAAAGGAATTATTAAAGAAAATTTCTTTTGTTAATTAATTGATTGACTTAAGGAAATGATAAAAGTAATTAGCATTTAATCTTATCCATTAATCTCAAGTTAGGTTAGAAGTAATCTCAATCGTCAATCACTTTAGAGATTAGGGTTAGGTCATAACTCAATCTTATCAAATCAAGGCTAGGGTGAAGGAGGAAGACACTTGAAACGTTGATTCAAAGCGAAGAAGGACTTTTTATCAGAGGGTTGGATCAGGAAGGACTATGATTCAAGGATATGTTGGATAGGTGGAGAAGTACTTTCATCTAGAGATCATGTCAAGGAGAAGAGAGAATAGAGGCAGCCACAAGTGGGTTTCAACAGAGTGGAGCCCCGAGAAAGGGTTGCATCACACAGAGTTTTTCGTATAGTCTTTGAGGTTGTTTACATGGGTTTCAGTGGTGGCAGGCATGTACACATGGGTTTTCTTAAGGAAAGGTGCGTACACCTAGAAAATCATGCCAAATATGGGTCGTACAATAGAGCATACTTTGCCAGGTTTGTCTGTAGTTGTATCTCTCTTAGTGGGACATTATACTTATTACGAGAGCCTTTATTTTATCATAATAAATCATCTCATCATTGGTCTTCCCTTCGAGGTTTTCCAAGGGTATCTACCCAAAAATATTGGTGTTTATGTGTGAATGATTTGGTTTCCAGTATTTCTTCTGCTATCTTTATTTGAGTTGAATATTCCAGCAGTGTATTTTTATTTTGTGAGCTACTAATCTTATTTGCAACAAGAAAATAACTAGATAACAAGATACCTATGTGTTAGAGTAAGGTTTTCAACATGGTATCATATCAGTCACTCTGAAAGGAAGTCAGATATCATATACATAACAATTGGTAGTAGATCTATCAGATCTGCAAGAGATCGTAGTAGATCCATAAACAACAGGCATAAATTGAAGGATGGATTTTAGGAAAATAGTCGTACTGAGGTAGAACTAGGTTTTTGTAGTTGTACGCGGGTTGCAGAAGGAATAGTCACATACACACATGGTTTTATTTGGATACATTCACATATACGTGGGTTTCATTAAGAAAAGGCACATACATACGTGGGTTTTAGTGGTGACAAGCATGTACAAGTTTGTATAGGTCAATACAGGGGCAATTTTAGCAGCAGGTTATTTCCAAGGAATTTTATCAGGTCTAAAGTTATGGCATCGACACCTCTGAGATTTGAAGACATACTGGATGGAGCATCAAACTTCCTATATTGGAAAGAAAGAATGACTTTGGCATTAAAGGAGTATGAACTTTGGGATTTAGTGGACAAAGCAGTTGTTCCGCTGATAGATCCACCAACTTTGTAATTTCAGGAGAAGAAGGAGAACAAAGTTGAGAGGGTTATCTTAGATTCAAGGAAGGATCATATAATTCCTCAACTATTCGAGAAGAAGATGGCCAAATATATGTTTGATTCCTTGGTAGGTTTATTCCATAGAACTAACGTTAATAGGAATATGGTCTTAAGAAATAAACTCAGATTGATACAAATGTCTAGATCTGACAATGTTACCAGCTATTTCATGAGGATCGCTTAGGTACATGATCAACTAGCAACCATAGGGGATAAAATGGAGGATGTAGAACTCATGAATGTGGTATTGAATGGTTTTTCCAAGTATTGGGAACCATTTGTCAAGGGATTTTGTGCTCAGGAAAAACTCCCAAATTGGAAGAGAATTTGGGATGATTACATCTAGGAAGAGAATCAGGAGGAGTCTAAAAGTAGCAAGAAGGGAAGTAGTGATGAGAACTTATCTCTTATTAGTAATAAAAGGAAGGAAAAAGGAAGAGTTCTAGAAAGAAGGGTAACAATGATAGAGGATCATCACATCTAGGGAAGAAGAAGGACTTGAGTAAAATCAAGTGCTTCTCATGTCATAAGAATGGACATTATGCATCTCAGTGTCCGGATAAGAGGAAGGGAAAAGGAAAGACATAGAAAACAACATCAACAGAGACCCAACTAGATGAGTTTCCAACGAAGTTTGAGAAGGATTTCTCACTAGTTTCTTTCCATTCTACCATCACAACTACTAGGAGTGCATGGTTCTTGTGCATTGGTTCATCTCATCATATAACATAAGCATGAGAGATATTTAGTAATCTGATGGAGAGGGACTAAGATGTTCATGTGCAGTTTGGTGATGATGCCAAGTATGCAATGAAGGGAGAGGGAACAATTACGTTCCAGCTTGAGTCGGGAGGTTTGTTGGATTCCCAAGATGTACTATATGTACTGGGACTAAAGAACAATTTTCTCTCAGTCTCAACTATGGATGATAGGATTTTTTTCATTACTTTTTAGATATGGAAAGTACTCATACATATAGGGAAATATATCCTAAACACATCAGTGGTAATTGGGGTTAGAGAGGGCACTTTATACAGGTTATAGGGAGAGCCTGTTCAGGACTTGGTACATGACAGTGACATCCTATGTGAGATATGGCACGGGATATTCAAACACCTACACTACAAGGAATTGCTTATTATGAGGGAGAACCTTACAGGTCTTCCAAAGTTAATTATTGAGTGGCAAGGAGTGTGCAAAGGGTGTGCACTTAGCAAGAACAACAAGACTTATTTTTCAAACAACGAGAGTAGGTCCAAGGGGATCTTGGATATTATCCATTCAGATGTGAGTGGGATGATGTTAGTATCTTATGTAGGAATCATCATACTATTTGGCGTTAATTGATGACTTTTCCAAGAAAACTTAAATCTTATTTATGAATACCAAGGATGAGGCCTTTAGTCGATTTTAGGAGTTTAAGGATTAAGTGGAGAACCAAACAGGGAAGAAGATCAAGGTATTGAAGTTGAATAGTGGGGGATAATACATCTTGAATGACTTCATGGATTTCTGCAAGGAGGCAAGGATAAAGAGGGAGCTAACAGTCTCATACAACTCTCAACAAAATGGGGTTGCAAAGAGAAAGAACCAGTCCATCATCGGCTCTGCCAGGGCTATGATACATGACAAGAAGTTGCCTATGTTTATTTTGACAGAGGCATGTAACATGGTGGTGTATGTGCAGAACAAGAGACATCCTCATAAGATATTGGGGGACAAGACTTCAGAGGAGGCATTCTTAGGGGTGAAGAAAAAGATATGACATTTGAGGATCTTTGGTTGTCCAGTCTACATCCATGTGCCTATGGAGAAGATGACAAAGTTGGAGCCTTCAGGATAGAAGGGTATATTTGTGGGGTACAACGATGCTTCAAAGGATTACAAGATATTCATTCTAGTGCAAAGAAATATAGTTTTGAGTAGATATGTTGAGTTAGAGGAGAATTTGTCATGTAGGAGATCTCATGATTCATCAATAGTGATAGAGAATGCAAATAAATAGAATTTGAAGGAGTTACCCCCTTCTAGTCCTATCAAGAGACCCAGGTGGCTATTGCAGACATTGAGGGATGCCAGTGAGGTTCCTATGAGTGTGGTCAGAGAATGCATGCCTATGAGGAAGTTTCTAAACTATATGGAACTTATGAGTGGAATCATTGATGTTGATCCTTCTAGTTTTGAGGAAGCGACTGATCAGGAGGTATGGCAGGATGCCATGGTAGAGGAGTATGCCTTTATTATGAGGAATTATATTTGGGACATATTTTTGAGAATGGAGGGGAAGTAAGTTATGAGTTCCATGTGGCTCTACAAGATAAAGCATGATGCATATGGTAGCATCAAGAAGTTCAAAGTGAGTTTTGTGGCAAAAGGGTTCCTCTAGAAAGAGGGAGTGGACTACTAGGAGACATTTTCTCCAGTCGCCAAGTATGCTTCTATTTGATTTTTTATTTCTATTACTTCAGTTATGATGTGGAGGATAGATCATATGGATGTGAACACCACTTTCCTGAATGGGATCATTGAGGAGGAAGTATACATTGGGCAACCTCAAGGATTTGAGGTACATGGGAGGGAGTCTCATGTGTGTAGGCTTAAACAGGCACCCAGGGCATGGTATTCCAGGATTAACAAATAATTTCAAAGAATGGGATTTACCAAGAGTCAGACACATCATAAATTTTACTTCATACTTGTTGGGGTAGATCCACTCATATTGGTTTTATACATAGATGATTTTTTTTATCACGAGTGTAGAGGAGCTTATTGCAGGGTGCAAAGAAGACTTGTCTGTTGATTTCAAGATCAAGGAAATTAGCTTGACGCATTATTTATTAGGGTTATAGGTATGGCATGTATCAAGAGAGATCTTCCTTTTTAAAGGGAAGTACATAGCTGAGATCTTGAGGAGATTTAGGATGGAGAACTGTAGACCGATGGCTACACCTATGGTTACCAATCTGAAGAAGGTTATCACTTCAGATTCAAAGTTGGTGGATCCTAGGATATATAGGTAGTTGATAGGGTCCTTGATGTATTTGTTCAATACCAAGATAGATATATTTTTTTCTATGAACACCTTGATTCAATTCATGGTGGAGCTGAGGCAGGTGCATTGGATAGCCGTGAAGCATATGCTCAAGTACTTGGGAGGTACACTAGAGTATGGATTGATTTATCTTGGAGAATATGAAGTGGAGTTGCATGGATATACACACTCATATTGGGAAGGAAGTGCAATAGACATAAAGACACCTCAGAGCGCTACTTCAACTTGGGATCAACCGTAATTACATGGTTCAGTAGGAAGCATACTTCTATAGCACTCAGTGCAGTAGAGGTAGATTATATGGAAGTGAGTATGGCTAGATGTGAATCCATTTGGATTCACATACTGCTTACATGTTTATTTGATCAGGAGTTGGAGCCTACGGTGATATACTACAATATTTAGAGTTGTAACAAACTCTTGGATAATCTAGTATTCCATGATAGGTCCAAGTATATTGAGATCATATACCTCTTCATTTGAGATAGGATCCAGAAGGGAGCAGTAACACTTTAGTATATTTCCGCGGATGAGAAAGTTGTAGATATTCTGACCAAACCCTTTGTTAAAGGGAAGTTTGAGTTCTTCAGAGACAAACTTGGAGTGGTGCAAAATACCTTCCTCGCTAAGAGGGAGTGTTGATGTTTGGTAGAACCAGATAGGTATTTATGCATAAGTATAAGTGTATAGACATGTGGAATTCATCCAAATCCTTCTACCTTGAGACTTTACTTTAATTAAATGAATTATTAAAGTAAAGTGATTTTATTAATTAATTGAGTTATTTAGGAAAATGATAAAAGTAAATAGCATTTAATCTTATCCATTGATATCAAATGAGGTGAGAAGTAATCTCAATCATCAATCACTTTGGAGATTAGGGTTAGGTCATAACTCAATCTTATAAAAGCAAGGCTAGGGTGAAGGAGGAAGGCACTTGACACATTGATACATATAAAAGAAAGGATTTTTCTCATAGGGTTGGATCACGAAGAAATGTGATTCAAGGAGATCTTGGATAGGTGGAGAAGGACTTCCATCTAGATATTGGGTCAAGGAGAAGAGAGAACAAAGGTAGCCACAAGTGGGTTTCCGTAGAGTGAAGCCCCAGGAAAGGGTTACATTTTATGGAGTTTATCGTACAGTCCTTGAGGTTGTGTACATGGGTTTCAATGGATACATGCATGTATACACAATTTTTCTTAAGGAAATGCGCTTACACCTCGAAAATTGTGCCAGATCTTGGTCGTACAACAGAGCAAACTTTGTGAGGTTTGTTTGTAGTTATATTTCTCTCAGTGGGATATTATCCATGTTACGGTAACAATGATTTAATCATAATAAAATCATCTCAACACTAGTTTTCCCTATGAGTATTTTCCAAGGGTATCTACCCAAAAATATTGGTGTTTATGTGTGCATGATTTGGTTTCCTGTATTATTTCCGCTATCTTTATTTGAGTTGAATATTCCAACAGTGTATTTTTGTTTTGTGATTTGTGATATGCTAATAAAAATTGCAATAAGGAAATCAATAGATAACAAGATACCTAGGTGTCAAAGTAGGGTTTTCAACAAGAGACTTAGTAGGAAAAATCTTGTCGGAAATTCTCGGAGCACTAGATTGGGGGGATGGATCACGGTTGCGAAAGGATGGAGACCTAGTGTTGATATTGAGAGGGAAGTGAATCGGTATCAAGTACAATTAAAAACATTTTCAACTTATACTTAAAACCAAATTATATCCAATGAAGCGTTGAACAATAGTATAAGAGTTACGCAATACACCACAATACACCATGCACAATATATGAAATAATCTATTTAATAGTTTTTTTGTTGAGTTACACCAATACACCACAATACACCATGCACAATATATGAGAAATAATCAATAGTTTTTGTTGAAGGGAAGTAATGACTTCCAAAGGTAGCTACAGCTTCCAAATGTAAAGGGAGGGATAAAACTCCAAGAGGAAGATACAATCCTCCAATATCAAGAGATATTTGAACTCTCCATCCTTTCCCCTTCCTTCCATCCAAGAATATATGAGAGATAATAAAACTTTACATTAAATCATCACCATCAATCAATCATCACATAGAACCTAATAATGCTTCCTGAGAATTCTTCAATTTTTGCAATTCTTCAATTCTTGGAGTAATCTGATCCTGTAGATAATATTACTCAATGTATTCTCTGAAACTCCTCCAATTTTCACTCCTTGAATCCTCCCCAAAAAGAGGTTATAGAAAGAATGGTGGACTTTATTCAATTCTGGTCTATTCAGGAGAGTGAACTTGCACAGAATGCCCCACGCTCAATAATTAACATCCGATTTTGAAACTTGCATAAAAGAAACTACAATCTGTACTCTTTACAATGAAATTTTTCCCACTTCATTTGAATTCTCTATGAAGAAGTTATGACTGTTTTACCCAGAACACCTGTTTATTGACTAGCTTCAGGACTGGTCACAAACCCTATCTTCCACATAGTGTATCTCCATAATTATAGCGAATCAAGAGCTGAAATTTTTACCAGAGGTACCTTGATATGTCTTCTCAATACCATAGAAATTTCACCATCTGAATCATTCTAGAAAAAAGGTTATATCAAAAATGGTAATGTGACCTGAAAATAACATACCTTAGAACACATCACCAAAAGACTTCATCCTCCCTTGAAATCCGGCCTTCTTTTCTTCTTAATACCTATGAAATTCGACTTGTATCAAATGAATCTATAATGATGTTTATTTATACCATTTATGTCACTTCCTTTTAACATTAGGGCTGACCTGACACTTTCTTATTTTGTAATTCTTTTATTTAATTATCTTTAGGGCCTACATGTACTTCCTTCTTCAATTCACTTTGTCATCTTCAAATATTCATTTCTCCTCAACCATGAGGATCCACCTGACGTGCCACATACCACCGGAAACAACATGATGTATACTATCCATCCATGGGTGTTGTATCTTCATGTGCATTTTCCTTCATGTCCAAATACCTTCATCAATATTGTGGTCCAAAACCCATGACTAGGGTTGACATCAATGACAACAACCAATCTTCCAACACCTAGTTCCAAAAACTAGGGTACATCTTGATTTTTAATATATTCTATAGAGGATGGTTGGGGTTCATCTTTCATTCCATGGAAGATACCAATTTAATTATGTAAGGATTGTGGTATTTCGATGACACTATGTTGTCACTTAAACAATGGTCTCCTTTGTTTAAAACTAAGGAGGAATATGTGGGAAACACACCTATATGGGTGAAGTTACCAAACCTTTTGATGGAGTTTTTTTCAAAACCAACTATCAGGGCTAATGTAAATATGTTGGGGAAAACAATCTTGGTCGATGCTAGCTTCTTTACTAAGCCTTCATTCTCCATGGCTAAATTTATTGTGGAGGTAGATATTAGTAAAGTTCTCATTGAGTCTTTGAATTTGGTATGGGGAGGAAGACACCATATACAAGTTATGGATTATTTGAATATCCTCTTCAAATAATCTTGGTGCCACAAATATGGTCAGGTCATCCATGATTATGTGAATTCAATGGTCAAGAAGGTTTGGATAAAAAATATAGGGTTGGAGTTTGGGGTGGGTGATGTTGCTCAGAACCCTTCTAGACAACATGCAGATTCAAATATTCCTACAGTGGTGGGAGACAGATTGTTAGAATAGTCGATCAGAAAATATTTAGATATAGGCTCTATTTATCATGAGGGAAATATGTTAGTTAAGTATGTCTCAATAGTTAAGTAGGCCATATCAAGGAGTTGAGGTCATGTTACAATCAAGGTGACGGTGGAGGCAAGTTTTGTTTGTCGCAGGAGCATTTTTTCCTTCCCTTATGGTTCTAGGGTTTTACCTATGGAGAATTTTGAGGATGCTGAGTGATTTATAGGTAAGTTATCTTCTCTTCCTTCCCTTATTCCTTTGGATGGTATTGTGGGAGAGTTGAGGGATGAAGCTAATTTGTGTGACTCCTCAATTTTAGAGATTTTGAATAAGAGGTTGTGTAAACCCCCTCTGGATAACTATTCTACTAATGACAAACCTATTGTAACATTCCCCAACCTAGATGAGGTCCATTACATATGGAAATACTCACAAAATTAAAAAAATTATACTAATTTTTTTTTTTTGTAGATCACCAGCTACAAATTACACACAGATTTAACTATTGTCTAAAACCATTAATTAAATGCATCTAAAACATTCTAAAAACAACATGAATGTGTTTAAATAACTCAAAATAACAACATACAAATTGTTCTCAAACACAAAGTTAATACAAAACAATTAAACTCATAATGCAACACAAAAACAAGATAACACATTTATCTTTTAAAAATGGTTTTGCAACCAGCTTCTTGGGATGGATGTTCCACCAACCCATAGAATTTTTGTTCCAAAACTCAAAATAAAGTCACCCCTGAGTTGGGGTTGTCAATCCAAAAAATATATTGGTCTCTCACTATCCACTTAGAGCTCAAAAAATCCCACAACCCACTAGTATTCTCCTACAACTATCCTGATTTTCCACCAACTATCTTCCTCTCGACCTACCCAACCCAAGGAATGCACCCCTTCACTGCTCTATGTAGTGTCACTTTTCACTACCGAA
>SNQJ01S0001299.1:538448-586841 GCA_010110895.2 Picea sitchensis | reverse complement strand
TCAAACACTTAGGCTTCCTGGCCTAACAAACACATAAGCCTTCCAGCTTATACAAAACTTGGCTCACCAGCCTATAGAGCACATTTACAATTCATTGCATATATCATGATCTGTAACGAGGCTCGGCCTTGGGGACACTACACTCTAGGTCCATAGAGCATCCCATTCATTTATTAGGGTCTCCCTGGCATAGATAACCAGGAATATCAGTACTAAGAAACTCAAGGGATATCACTATTAGGAAAACTACCAGGAAAATAACAACAATCACTTGTTGTTATAGTGCAACACACACAAGAGTTCACTCTTCAAGCCTGATAACCTGGCTCTATTTTTATTCAAATCCAAATATGCTCCATAATTTTCCCTCCATGGTTGCTCCAGCTCCAATCTCTTCTTCCCTACTCTCTGATGGTTGTTCATCCCAAAACATATATTTTCAAAACTATTGTAATTGCCCATACAAATTCCTCTCTTTGCTTGATTTCTTGACTTACACACTTCCTCAAGTTGATTTTACTAAGCTCCCATGCTCCCAATAACTATGGGATGTGACTTCTCACACCCAATATATTACATGCATTCAATGATTGGCTTTGGGGATACTCAATCAGAAATTAGAAGGTTCATATACCAATGGTAATTTTAGGAAGTGGGTTGAGTTAATAGACATGGGTAATTCCCCCTTTGTAACATCCCCAGACTCCCAAGTTGGGCCATGCCACACAAATCCTTCCAAGTACATCTTTGATATGATAATGTAATGTTACTTAGTTTACTACTAGGAAACGACACATCAAAATTCTAGTGTGTAGTTAACCTTAAATCATGCGGAATCACTAAAGGAACTGTGTACAACCCAAACTGGTTTGTGCCACACCAAATTCCCTCCTGTGTATGCATATTATAACAACATAAGTAACTTGTAATAAAACTGTGTGCTCAAGCATACTGAGCACATCAACATTACTGAATGTAAGACCAATCCAAACATATGAACACTATTATGTGCATAGCCATACAGAGCACCCGAATACCCCAACATACATAATTTTTCTGATTATGCTTGTAGGTATTTCTTTCCTATGTGCATAGACTACGTTCCAACACACACACAACAAATCCAATCATTTATGCACATAGATTACTTTCCACGCACACGATACTTCTATCCTCACTTAGGAAGGTCTTGATCATTTACCAGGACTATCTTAACAAAAGTTACTCATCAAATAACATACTCAACATATACAAATACTATATTAAATAATCACATCACACTTACAAAATAGACAACATTAATAGAATAACAACCATTATTCATCTGCAACACTATGCAAGTAACAGATCATAACAGATACAAATGAATAAGCACACGGTAAACAAAAAAGCACATAAGAACACTTATGTTTTATAAAACGTCACCAACTACACCCATGACTCAAACATTCCTCCCATCCATAGATGTTATTTCTCATAATCTTTCAGCAACATGTCACCCCCCAAGTTGGGGCTCAAACTCCACCAGGGAAAAAGGATTCCTAGTGGCAGTTTATGGTATACCAAACAATTGAATTGCTCAGTTCAAGGTGTTGACTAATGCAACTAGTCTACAGTCCCACATTCCCCACATGCCTATCCCACCCCAAGAAGTGTGCCCCTTCTCTTCTCAAATGTCCTTCAACTACCCCACCTCCCTTCCAAGGTTTCAACAACAGGTCAGATCAGGAAGTCTCATAACACTAAAACTAATTCCCAGTGCACCAGGGAACAATTCCTAGCCAATATCTCACCCTGAGAGATTGCTCACGGGCCTAACAACCTGCCTCTTCGACAACCTACAGGCCTAGAAACTTGCTTTTTCAACACAAAATCTGATTAAAACACCCCATCACATACATCTTGAGTATATCTTCAATCGCCCAATTTACCCTCTTTGTCTGTCCATCTAACTCAGGGTGATATGTTTTGCTAAAGTTCATATTTGTTCCAAATCCCTTAAATATCCCCTTCCAAAAGTTCGAGGTGAACTTGGAATCTCTGTCAGACACAATTATCTTAGGAACACCATGCAACCTCGCAACTTCACACATGAAAATATCAGCAATGTCGGTTTCCTTGTGCGTTAACTTTACTGGAATAAAATGGGAATCTTTAGTAAGAATTTCCACCACCACCATAATCGAATCATGTTGCTTAGAAGTCCTAGGAAACTTAGTTATAAAATCCATCGTTATAACTTCCCACTTCCTCTCAAAAATGGGCAAAGGCTGTAGCAAACCAGTGGGATGTCTATTCTCATCCTTGACCTTTTGACATTCAAGGCATGTAGAAATAAAATCAACGACTTCCTTTTTCATGTCTGGCCAACAATATTGCTTCTTGACTGTGAAAATTGTTTTCCAGTAACATGGATGTCCCTCATGAGGAACCTTACGCATCTTTGTCAATATCAGGCCCTTCAACTCCTGATTATTTAGCACATAGACTATGTGTCTATACATGAGGATCCCATCCTCTCTCAACTCATAATCTTGAAACTTGTGTTGTGGCATACCTTGTTATAAGTTTACCTTTATGCCCACATAGCGCAGATACGATTTGGAAACTTCCAAAATTATGTCACACAAATATGACTGATATATGCTAACAGATGTAGCATGCATCTCATGCACCCTCCTATTGAGTGCGTCAACCACCTTGTTCTCCTTTCCTCTAATATGATTTATGTTGAAGTCATACTCATTGAGTAACTGTAACCATCTTCTTTGTCTGAAATTTAAACTTGGTTGTTCAAACAAATATTTCAAACCACAATGGTTTGTTCTCATCTCAAATATTTTACCCATGAGATAAGGTCACCACATCTTCAAAGCATGCATTATAGCTGCCAATTCTAAGTCATGAGTAGCATAGAGTCCTTCCTTGCATGCATTTGTGCACACAATGAAGTCTGCATCAGGATCATCAATTCTCAAAATTGGCGCACTCATCAACAAAATCTTCAAGTGTTGAAAACTCCTTGCACAAAATGGAGTCCATTCAAATCATGCACCTTTCTTTTATAGGGATGTGATTGGATGCGCAATCTTTGAGAATCCTTCAATAAACCTTATGTAGTACCCTGCTAGTCCCATAAAGGATCTCAACTCTATGAAATTTCTTGGTGTTGTCCATTCCTCAATGGATTTTATCTTCGTTGGTTCACAACTATTGCTTCCTCTAAAATAATATGACCCAAACAATGAATTTTCCTCTGGTATAATGAACACTTTCTCAACTTTGCATAAAGTTGATGCTCTCTCAATACCTACAACACCATCCTCATGTGTTGATTGTGATTTTATTTAGAATTTAAGTAAATACGTATGTCATCCATAAATACAATTACAAAATTATCTAAATACTCTTTGAAAACTCCATTCATCAAACACATGAATACAATTGGTGCATTTGACAACCCAAATGGTGCCACTTTAAACTCGTAATGACCATACCTTGCTCTAAAGGCATTCTTACTGATTTCCTCCCCTTTTATTCTCACTTGGTGATATCTGGATCTGAGATCAATATTTGAAAATATATGCATGCCTCTCAACTGATCAAAGAGGTCATCTATCCTTGGAAAAGGATACTTGTTCTTCATTGTTACCTTGTTCAATTGCCTGAATTCGATACAAATCCTCAGCGTACCATCCTTCTTCTTCACAAAAAAAGTTGGCGCACCCCAAGGTGACACACTTGGGTGTATATACCTCTTCTTCATAAGCTCTTCAAGTTGCATCTGAAACTCCTTCAGCTCGAGTGTATTCATCCTATAAGGAGTCTTGGATATAGGCGTTGCTCCAAGAATAAAATTTATAGACAAATCAATAACTCTTTTTGGAGGCAATCCTAGTATCTCCTTAAATACATCCTTGAATTATTTCAGTATGATGCAGTCTTCAACACTTGGCACTTTATCCACGACTACCTCCTCCAAGTGCGCTACAAATACTTGAAATCCTTTCTTGAAACTTTTCTTCAATTGCAAGGATGAAATTTCTATGATAGTCACAACTCTTGGAATTCCTTGAACTATTATTAATTTCCCTTCCTCATCCAAATGAGTTAAAGCCTTATTGTAATAGTCTGGGATAGCATGATGCTCGTCCAACCAATCCATACCAAATAGGCAATTGTACAAGCGCAAAGGTATAATATTCAAATCATCCTTTGTGTGTTGTCCATTCATTTCCATTGGACATGCCTTTACCTTTTCATTAATTTTCCTTTTTTCTCTCGTAGCTAACTGCACCAACCAAGGTTTTACAAGATTTCTTCTTGGAAATTGGAATCTTTCTACCATTTTAGGATCTAGATAACTATGACTAGTTCTTGATTCAATTAAAATATAAATAGGTTGGTTGTTAATATTACCTTCCACCTCGATCTTGTGTGACTGAAACTCATCCTGCTTGTTATCCAAAGACGCATAAATCTTGGGTACACTTCCACCCATGTCTTAAATTGTCGCAACTTGTCGTGCAATATGCATAGTCCTTGTTTTTTCACCTCTCTGTGGGAAATATCTAAACATGTTATCTCTACCACAACCACAACATTGAATAGGTTGTTGCCTTGGTCTCGGTCCCACTGACTCAATCATTCTGGACCCCTTGGGAGTTGGTTCTCCTTGCAGAATATTTATGAAAAATAGTGGCTTAGTCCCTTTCTTCCTTTGTTCCACCTTTCTCTTCATCTTGTCATTCCAAACCTTTTGGAAAGTCGATCTTCCCCTTTGTTGATCATAAAGACATTTAGCACACCTTATAGTTTCCTTCAATGTATTTGGATCATCATATTGTATCTTATCATTGATAAATAAGGGTATCCCACTCAGATACCTATGAATTTCCACCTATTCATCGTTGATGAAAGGAACATATTTTAGCAATTCTAAAAATCTTCTTTCATACTCATCAATGGCCATGCTTCCTATCTTGAGTTCAAAGAACTCCTTCATTTTCTTGTCATGGTACCTCTTGGTTAAATATTTTATTTCAAAATACCTCTTAAACTCCCTCCAAATAACCTTCTTCTCTTCAATGTGTTGCACTTTCACATATTGATCCCACCACATTGATTCCTTTCCTTTTAACAGATATATAACAATTCTCCCTTCTTCATGTGCAAAATAATTATGTAGCTAGAAGTATTTCCTCATACCCAACAACCATGTATCTGCATCTTCATCCCTCTTATGCTCACCCTCAAAGGTAGGAGGTTTGATCTTATTCATTTCTTCATGTAAGTCATCCACCCCAATCCTCCTCTTATGCCTTATGTCAAGAGATGGAATTGAGCTACTGCACACTTTCTTAAACGAATGCTTTGGTGAATGGTGATGTTCCCTATTAGCAACTCTTGCTTCTCTTTTAGACATGTGACTTATTGAGCTACTTGACTATGTTTCCTTATCCATTTTATTTTCTATTATGTCCAATATTTGGATAAGCTTGACATTGAAGTCATCTTGCTACTCCTTGGCTTTCATAAGCCTTTCATTATTAGTTTTATAGCTTTGTACATCTTTTTGTAGTCCTTTTATGGTTTCTACCAAATGTATGCGCTCTTCCTTGGATTTTGTACCATCAATACCCAAAACGACATACAAATACTTGAACTCATCATCAAGACTGTAAGTCCACTACACATATCCCATGCTTTTGATCTCCTGTAATAATTCTTTCTTGTTCGAATCGCTGACAATTCTACAAAATGTGCATGCAACAATATTTTTTAAATGAATTCATGAGACAACTTCATGAAAAATCTCCACCATCTTGTCTGAATCATTTCTTCTGAATCATTGGATGTTTTTAACATCTCAAATTCTAGTGCGCACAGTGTGCATTAATACTTTATGCACATCACAACTATGAACCACACACCAGTATTTTCTGCGCATAATAACTCTACGTTGTGTAACACCAATAATTAACACACACATCTATTTCATACTAATCTATGTCCCATACAAGTCCAGTGTTGAACCAAATGCTCTGATACAAGAATTTAATGTCCCCATCCTCCCAAGTCGAGCCACGTCACACAAATCCTTCCAAGTAAAACTCTGATATGATGATGTAACGTTACTTATCTTACTGTTGGGAAACAACACAACAAAATTCTAGTGTGAAAATAACCTTAAACTGCACGAAATCACTCGAGGAAATGCACACAACCCAAACTAGTTTGTGACACACCACATTCCCTCCTATGTATGCAGATTATAACATCGGAAGTAACTTGTAATAAAACTGTGCGCTCAAGCATACTCGGCACCAACATTATCGAACGTAAGACCACTCCAAACATGCAAACACTATTGTGTGCATAGCCATACAGAGCACCCAAATACCCCAACATACATAACTATTATGATTTTTCTTGTAGGTCTTACTTTCATGTGTGCACAAACTATGTTCCAACGCACACAACGAATCCAGTCATTTATGCACATAGATCACTTTCTGCGCATGCAATACTTCTATCCTCACTCAGGGATCTCTTGATAATTTACCAAGACTATCTTAACATAAGTTACTAATCAACTATCGTACTCAACATATACAAATACTATGCTAAATAAGCATATCACACTTACAAAATAGACAACATTAGCAAAATAACAACCATTATTCATATGCAACACTGTGTAAGTAATAGATCATAACAGATACAAATAAATTAGCACGTAGTAAATAGAAAAACACATAAGAATACTTATCTTTTATAAAAGGTCACCAACTACGCACGTGACTCAGATGTTCCTCCTAGCCATAAACATTGTTGCTCATAATCTTTCAGTAACAGGTCACCCCCAAGCTGGGGTTTCAAACTCCACCAAGGAAAAAGGATTCCTAGTGCCAATCCATGGTCTGACAAATAGTTGAATTGCTCAGTTCAAGGTGTTTACTGCTACAACCAGTCTACAATACCTCATTCCCCACATTCCTTTCCCACCCCAGAAAGTATGCCCCTTCTCTACTCAACAGTCCTTCAACTTCCCACCTCCCTTCCAGGGCTTCAACAATAGGTTAGATCATGAAGTCTTGGAGCATTGCAACTAATGTCTAGTGCACCAGGGAAAAATTCCCAGCCAATCTCCCACCCAAAGAGATTGCTCACGGGCTTGACAAACCGCCTCTTTGACCACCTATGGGCCTGACAACCCGCTTCTTCGACAATAAACTCTAATTACAACACCACAATTCCTTACAAGCTTCTCTGTGCAAATAAGGTAATAATTGAATTTTCCATACAATCTAACTCCCTTCTGCTCACGAGAGCCTGAAACATGAATAATCATTCCTCAAATTTTCATAATCCCCATATGACTCAAAATACACTAAGGCCAACAATATATATTTCATGCCTTAAACTGGACACTTTTCAGCTTCATAGCTAACTTTTAGCCACTTGGTGACTCATTCCCATCCTTCGACAACTTAATATAAATAATATATCTGTAAGGTTACACTTTTCGGAAATATTATTAAAATATTCCCCCCCCTTTTCCCTTTTTCAATGGACTTCATCCCCTTATCTCTTTTCGTCTAAGTCAAAATACGCACAACGATGTAACATATTAATAACTTGAGTGTGATACAATTTACAAGAATAGGCACAATAGCCTATTTTCGTCCCGGCTCACCAACACAATAGTCACACATGTTATTTAGCCTCAAAACATATACATACATATATACATCACAATCATTCTTTTGCACTTACTTGTGTGCACGCAACACTGTGGAATATGTGCACCCTACCTTGATGTGCAATCCACACACAATAGCTCATGTACGTGCATTACTATGGAATGTGCACACCTTTTCTTTGATAGCAAGCCTTGTGCACTCTAGAGGTGCACGAAGCACCAAATTTTAGTACCAATGGCTCACCAACCTATGTGTACATTACATTTACACTTGTTTCCAATGACTCACCAACCTATATGGATCATTACACCATGCACTACTCAGGTGCACGCAAAACCAAAATGGCTCACCAGCCTATATACACAACTACGCATGGGGTTTGGATTAGGGAAATTACATCCTTCGACCCCTCTTATACATTCTCTTATAGCATCCCATCTCTTGTGGATTAATCATCCCTCATCTTTGTCCATAGCCCCTAGCAGCTGGCATCACATTTTATTAATTCAAATCCAGAAATACAATTCACATATACATCGCTTGGTCGTAGTCAAACATTAAATATACATTAAGTATTAATTAAACTAGGGATTATAGTGAGGTCGTTGCATTCCCCCTCCCCTCCAATTGTGTGTCATATTTGGTGCACACTATGTCTATATATATATATATATATATATATATATATACACACACCACAATACTTTAAGAAGTATAATTCTACAATTTTATAACTCCAACAACAATTCCAACCAAAATATCATATTCCTCTCAACCCGCTGACCCAAGGAATCTACCCCCTTCATTGTTCTCAGTCCATCAAACTATACCAATTGTTTTTTAGGGCCCCCAACACTAGTTGTATAGGACTCTGAGATGTGGTTATGGAACTCTAGCTTCTCAAAATGGAGTCTTGCATTCTTATATTTTGTTTTCTTCAAAATTGATAAAAAATTGTGGGTACTCTTCCCACATGTTTTCTTCGTGCTCCCATGCGGCGTCTTCGATACCGTAGCAGGTCCATTGAACCTTTATGATCCCTATGGATTTTTTCCTGAGCACTTTGAATTTTCGGTCCAACATACGTATTGGTTCCACCCAGAAATCCACTTTGTGTTCCACCTGTATCACATTCCAACCAATTATGTGGTTAGGGTCAGGCACATATTTCTTTAATAATGACACATGAAATACATTATGCACTCTCATGGATGTATGCAATGATAGCATGTGTCTTTTTACCAAAAGGTCCACAATATCTTGCTACGAACTTTGGACAACTTCCTAATCTTAGTGAACTTCTATTTGCTTTCACTTTAAAAAATACATGCTCACCCACTTTAAAAATGTTTGAAAACTATGTTCTTGTCTACATAATTTTTCTTCGTGTCCTGGGACTCCTTTAATTTTTTCTTGATATTTTCCATTTTCTCTTCCATTTCCTTTAACAAATCTAGCCCAACAACTAATTTGTTTGTTGGATTTTCCCAACTCACTGGTGTGCTACACTTTCTGCCATACAATGCTTCAAATGGACTCATTTTTAATGAGGCTTGATACTCATTATTGTAAGAAAACTATACTAATTGGGTATAATCTTCCCACTTTGATGGTTGGTCCCTCACATACATTATGAGAATGTCCTCAATTATTTTGTTAGTCCTCTTTTTTTTCCCATCTGTCTCTGGGTGATATGTTGTACTGAGATTTAGATTTGTCCCAAAACCTTTGAACAAACCCTTCAAAAAATTGGAAGTGAATTTTGGATCTCTATCTGAAACAATTGCCTTGAGCACACCATGTAGCCTGGAAACTTCCTTTATGTATATTTATATAATATTTGTTTCCTTGTGTTGTCTATACTAGAATAAAATGCACAACCTTTGTCAATTTATCCACCACCACCATGACAAAATCATGTTGCTTCATTGTTCTGGGAATATTTGTAATAAAATCAACTGTAACTACTTCCCACTTCCATTATAGAATGGGAAATTTTTATAATAGACCCATTGGATGTCTATGTTTAGTCTTCATCTTCTGGCACTCTAGACATCTGGCTATGTAATTAACCACTTATTTCTTCATTCCTGGCCAAAAGTATTAGTTTCTCATAATTGCAATTGATTTATGATATCTTGGGTGCCCATATGGCACATTGTGCATTTCCCTCATCACTGTATTTTTTATCTCATTGGAATTTGGCACATATGATTTTCCTTTGTACATGAGAATTCCATATTCTTTTAGCTAAAAGTCTTTA
This sequence comes from Picea sitchensis, assembly GCA_010110895.2. Lineage (NCBI taxonomy): Eukaryota > Viridiplantae > Streptophyta > Pinopsida > Pinales > Pinaceae > Picea > Picea sitchensis. The sequence goes on along the minus strand of SNQJ01S0001299.1, from coordinate 576,872 downwards.
AATTTATATTGTAAATTTCCTTGTTGTAATGTTTCTTTTATTTGTAAATATTGTTGATTTGATTTTGTTGCTTCAATAATTTATTTTTCTTATCAGTCCTATACATATTGATGGATGCAATATGCATCTCATGTGCTCTCATGCTGAGTGCATAAGCCACTTGATTTTCTTTTCCTTTGATGTGCTTAATCTTAAATTCATAATCACTAAGGAATTCCAGCCATCTAGTTTGTCGGGCATTTAATGTGGGTTGTCCAAACAAATTTATCAGATCACAGTGGTCTATCCTTAGCTCAAATTTCCTCCCCATAAGGTAATGTCTCCACATTTTTAATTCATGACTAATCATTGCTAACTCTAGATCATGGGTAGCATAATTCATTTCATGCTCTTTTAATTTTCTCGACTCATAGCATACCACATGATATTTTTTTGTGAGGACTCTAGCAAGCCCTTCCTTGAAGGAATCAGTGCACACAATGAAATATTCATCCGGATATGTAATCTTCAATATTGGCACATTGGTCAATATGTCCTTCAGTTGCTGAAAAATTTGTTCACATTTGGGAGTGATTGGGCTTGGAATCCTTGTGAATCCTTTTATGAATATTTGGTAATAACCAGCAAGACCCATGAATGATCTAACCTTTGTGAAATTTCTTGGTGTTGGACATCATATAATTCCCTCTATCTTCTCAAGATCAATTGTTATCCCTTCTATGGAAATTATATGCCCCAAGTAGTGAATATTCTTTTGATAAAATATGCACTTAGCTTAGCATACAATTTATGCTCTCTTAAAACTTTCAACACCATTCTTAAATGTTGCTCATGTTCCTCTTTTGAATTATATTATATCAATATTTCATCTAGAAACACAATTACAAACTTGTTCAGGTATTCCCTGAACACTCCATTCATCATACACATGAAAATTATCGATGCATTTGATTGCCCAAATGGCATTAACGTGAATTCATAATTCCCGTATATTGTCCTAAATGTTGTATTGTTGATATCGTGTTCCTTTATTCTTACTTGATGATAACCTGATCTCAATTCAATCTTGGAAAACGTTATTGCACCTTTCAGTTGATCAAATAAATCATCAATCCTTGGTAAAGGATATTTTTTTCTTTATGGTTATCTTATTCAATTGTCTGAAATCAATACACAACTTTAGTGTTCCATCTTTATTCTTCACAAAAAGTATCGGGGCACCCCAAGGTGACACGCTTGGATGTATATACCCCTTCCTTAACAATTCTTCAAGCTTCATATACAACTCCTTCAATTCTGGTGTGCCCATTATGTAAGGTGTCTTGGACACTGGGGCAGATCCTGGCACCAAATAAATAGAGAAATAAATGTCTCTCTCTAGTGGAAATTCTGGTATTTCTCCAAAAACATCTTCAAAATCCCTTAAGACCGGATTTTCCTCAATACTTGCAACTTTATCTTTGGCCCTCTTCCATATGGGTTGAAAAAATATGACATCCCTTCCTAAAACTCTTTGTCAGCTGCATAGCTGAAATTTCTCTAATATCTACAACTCTTGGAATGCCTTGAACTTTGCCTTGCTTCCCTTCTTCATTAAGACATGTGATTGTCTTGTTGTAGCAATCTATGACAACATGGTGTTTTTCCAAACAATCCATGTTGATTAGACAATCATATGAACCCAATGGTATGGTGTTCACATCTACCTTTATGTTGATTCCATTCAGGTCTACTGATCAGTCTTTAACTAGCTCATTGATTTTCCTCTTAGCCCATATGGCTAATTGAACTAACCAAGATTTATTATGATTACTCCTTTGCAAGTGAAATATTCCAACAAGTTTAGATTTTATGTAAATATGGCTATCTCCAAAATCAATTAAAATTGTTATGGGATAATTATCAATCTTACCTTCCACTTCAATCATGGGGGATTGATATTCTACTTTCTTATTGTCCAAGGTTGCATAAATCATTGACATGTTTCCTACCATGTATTCAACTTTTTCATCCTACTCAATGTTGTGGATAGTCCTCATTCTTTCTTCTTTGTGAGGGCAATCCCTATATAAGTGATTTCCCTCACATACCCAACATTGTATAGGATGTTGCCTTGGCATTTTCCCAAATGAATTTGTAGTCTTGTGCTCATTATGGATTGACAGACCTTGTTGATTTTCTTGGGAGTTATTCTTGAAAAAGGGTGGCATAAAACCTTTCTACCTTTGATCACTTTTACCCTTCATCTTGTCATTCCAAGTTTTTTGGAAAACTAACCTTCCTCTACTCTACTCATAAATATGATTTGTTGTCCTTATGGCCTCCAAAGTCTCGAGGTTATCACATTGTATCTTTTCATTGTAGAAATAGGGTAACCCACTTAGAAACCTTTGGATTTTGACTTCTTGTCCCTTATGAAATCCACATACTTCAACAATTTTATGAACCTCTTCTCATGTTCATCCATTTACATGCTTCCCAACTTGAGTTCAAATAACTCTTTCATCTTATTTTCATCATAATGCTCAACAAAATATTTCTCTTGGAAATATCTTTTGAACTACCTCCATGAAATCATTTTCTCATCAAGGTGCTTAAATTGCTTAAGTTGATCCCACCACATGGTTGTATTTCCTTGAAAGTGGTAGGTTGCAATTCTAGCTTCTACCCTTGAGGGGTAATCGTGCAACTGGAAATATTTCTTCATTTCCAATAGTCATGCCTCAACCTCTTCTCCTTTCCTATGCTCACCATTGAAAGTTGGTGGCTTGATTTTCTTGAGTTCACCTTTCAAGATGTCTACCCCAGGCCTTCTCCTCTACTTCCTAAAAGGAGACACACTTTGGATTCTCCCTAACCCTAAAATTTCATGAGATCTCCTAGTGGATTTCTCTACTGAATGATGGCACCTGCTCATACTTCTTGACTGCATGTCATTCCCATGATCATGCCTTCTGCTATGGGATATGGATGCAATCACTTGTCTAGCACTAGTTGCTTGCTTTATGCTAGACTCTTTGTTGAATTGCATATGCAACATATTCATACTCTGAATTGTCTCTTCGATATTCCTAAGCTTTCAGAATCCTAACATTATCTTTCCTATAGCTCTACAATTCTCTATGCAAAATTCTCATAGTTACGAGCTCCTACCTGCCTCTTCTTCCATTAGAGTTGGTCTCATCATTTCCCATACTAACATGAATACCTATAATATCCTCCTCATGGTTGTAATATCCTTGGGAATCTTCCATAAATCCAATCCTCATATAAGAACCATTTTTTTTTCTTTACCTCTAATTCTGCAAGAAACATGCATGTAATAGTTATTGTTGGCACGTGCATAGTATAAAACATTTCATTAACTAGATTGCAGGTTATTATTCATCTCAATTTATGAATAACATAATGCACTAAGTCAAAATATGATTTTGTAGATACATTCTTCTCTAAAACATCTCTCCAACGGTTATACTCATGCCTCATTCTGAGTTCTGAGCGAAAACTTAATACATTCACAAGCTACAATTTCCACTCACTTACTGCTGCAGAATCTAATTTATTACATTGCGATAAAAATTTGGTACCCAATTCAAAATTCTAGGTGGATATATGTCTTCTCCTCTTCAATACCTTTCCAACAACTATTTTGTTTCTCAAATCTGAGCTTTGAGTTGAAAGTTATGGTCTGGGGAATTTTAAATTGTTTTTCCCATTTTATCCCTGCATGCTACATGTGTCTTCTTTCTCTTCCTACACATTTTTACATACCCATATTCCAAATCTGGCTACATGGTTGTCTTCTATCATTCATAATGTTTCCATAGACCACTCATGTGCCTCATATGGACTTCTAAGCAAGGCGTTATGCCCTCTGGAAGTAAATTAGTGCCAAAATTTTACCTTAACTATTTCAGCTGTAACTTTCTCATATGAGCTCTATTTTGCGCCTGGAGTAGCTTGTTGGAAATCACTCCCTAAGTTCTTGTATTTGAGTTGTGTGTTTTGATGCCCAAAAGCGCAAATTCAAACCCCTGCATGCAAATGGGTTGCAATTGTTAAATACTTATGTGTGTGTGTGTGTGTGTGGGACCCTGTCATGTGAATTATGATGAAGAATGGCTCTTATGGAATATCTCTAGTTTTCTAAATGTTCCCCAAGAGAACTTGATGATTGGTTGGATGTGTACATTTGAGTCGCATTTGAGTTGAGTGAATTACAGTTGGTTGTGTAATGGCCCTCCTAGTTACTATTACTGCACTTGTGTTTGGCCTCTTATCATGATTCTGGGCATTGCTATGTTGCAGTTCTTAAATATGCTAAAAGTTCATGATAAAACTCTCACATACCTTAATTCATGATTATGATGTTGGATAATAAATATGTTATTATTTTTAAAGGAATTCAAGTTTTGCAAATGTGAGATTGGTTGTACATATGGCATTATGCTCTTTTGGTGCATTTTATTGTGAGTTTTGGGTAATTCCTTGTTATAGCAATGGGTATGAAAGATTGGTGGCACACCACAAGGGGTAAGATGTTGTTTAATTTCATGATGGTGGTCTACTCTATGGTTTTCTATGCTATTGTTTGGGGGCAATGTATCATGCGCTTGTACTTATTGTTTGGTGGTTATTTATGTTGGAAACAATGTGTAATTACTGCACATCGCTCCAACCATACCCTCGAGGCCGCCACCCTCCTTAGTTCACATTGTGTTTGGAATTGGGTTGTGGTTACCCCTTGTTGCATGAACTTCGGAGTAAATAACAAATTTTGGGATTCCTTGCATTTTCCACAAAAGGTATGAGTTCTTGTCTTCCATTCATTATTCCCTCTGCTCCAAAATATAATAGAAGGTTGTCTCTTGGATTTTGCTTGTTGGGTGTTTTCTTTCTAAAGTTACAATGGTGAATATGCATGCTTTGTTCTGTGCGAGTTCGTTGGAATATTGTAAATTGCTTATGGTTTTTTCCCTGTTGAATTTTTGGGTTATGGTTGCAAAAATAATATTTTTGTTCTAGGTCATAGTTGAATACTCTATTTTCGAGATTGTTGATTATTATTTTTTTTGGAGTTGATGGTGGTGGATATGGAATGTCATGATTCCTTGTTTCTATCCTTCTGCAATTTTGAAATGGGTTTGCCTCCATAGCATTCTTTTTGGGTTGTGAAGGGTTATGTTCTTGATGCACATACATAGTATACGCGCCTTTTTCGGTCTCTGTCATATATTTCCCCACTTGAATGATTATTCGAGCCTGTGGATACTAGTTACGACCCTGTGTGGTTCGAAATAATTATTGTTATGAACGAAATAAAATTTTGCAACAACTGGTTGGGTTAATTTGAATCTTGGTTCTTGTTCTACTTCTGGGTTTTAGATGGTAACACTGCGAAATTTCTTCCCACAATTCTGAATACTTACAAAGGCAATTGTTTGGTGGCACTTTGGAGTCAAATAGTTGTTATTAAATTCTAGTTTTATAAACTCCATTAAATGTTACACTCTCTCTCTCTCTGGTCGGACCCGACCCTCTTTAGTCCAGTAGATGTAAAAAAATGTTAGGGTTTTGAATTGAGTTCGATTTTGATTGAACAATGGGTGATCCTATTACTCGCGTCGATGGTTGTGTGCTACTTATGAAGTTTTTTGTCAAATTTCATTGATGAATCTCTGGTGAATAAAACAAATAGACCTTTGAATACAATATGTCACATAATAAGTATTGCAATGTTTACATCTATGTCAAATTGTGGTTGGATTAGTCTACCTTCCATCGTTCCTTTATTTGGACGAGTTTGGTGACTGGCATAATGTTTTTCTTAAGTGACATATGAAATTAATAATTGCAATTGAAAGGGAACAAAGTTTACAGTGATGAAAATGGGTGTAGTGGTTTTTGCGCTATGATGTTAGATGTGCATAATGGAAGATGACATGTATAGTAGCATGATACCTACAGAGATTGGTTTATGTTGAAAAAGTTTAATTAAATTAAACATAGGAGGCAATTGAAGATTTTGAGCTCACTTCGTTATGTGACTGTTCGATTATGTATTTTATGTGGAAGATACATGGTTGTATTGTTTTTTTTTTCAACCCTACCTATTGATTGGATTTATTGTTCTCTGGATGTCAGATAATTCCTTTCATTTCCGCTCAAGTAATAAATTTTTGTGTGAAGGAAAAGGAAATTTGGGTGGTGGGGTGACAGTTCTAAGGCTTTTTATATTTTTGTTGTTTTGGGACAGCTGGGTATTGAGTTCAAATGTTGGACATAATTTTGGAATAATGGCAGTAATGATTTGAAGACAATAAATGCCAATTCATTAATTGAACAATAGCCATCTCATTCCTGACCATTATACCACTTTATGTTTATTACAACCCCCTTTTCTTTCCCAAATACAATTAATTTTTCCATGTTCTATTGTTGTGAATTTCATTAGAATAAAAGAGGTTTTTAAAGAAAGGAGTTGGACATTGATTGGTGTTTTGGATGTTAGTGTGAATGTTTTTTGAAGTTGCTTGAACAGTACTCGTGATGTCTCCTGACCATTATACCATTTTATGCTTATTACAATCCCCTCATGTTCCCAATAGCCATGTTCGTTCCATGTTCAGACAACAATTGATTGGTGATTTTATAGATGGATTTCATGTGACTCTGTGGTAAATGATAAGAGCCAAATTTTGATTCTATTTTAGGTAGAGTTAATGCATGGATTATTAATAATTTTTCATAACATGTTTTGGATTATTGCTTCAGGATGAGTTTCTTTAGTAGGGGAAGCAACAAAGGAAGAAATGAAAACAGGGGCATAAATGCTAATAACAAAGGAAACTAGCAAAGGGGCCATAGAAAGCCAAGGTTATTTATAAATTTTGATTTTGATCCTCAAGAGATAAATGGGCTTTGTCAAGTTGGTTTTTTCAACCTGATTGGCTAGGGAATTTTGCAGCCCCAGCCTAACAGACCTTATTTTCATCCCATCCATAATAACCCTAGCATTTCAGTTTCCCTTCATGTATCGATGCGACCAGAACCACTCGCCAACGATGGTTGGAAAGAGATCGTCCTCCAACTAGTTGTTCACCACCATGGATGGCCCATTGCAACATTTCCATTACCTCCACCACCAAAAGACCAAGTTTCCCATGCTGAACCTGTTGTCTCACCTGGGAAATCTTCACATGCAAGTAAAAGATTAAAAATGGATATCCCTGAGCCTATGCAAGACAAGGGAAAAATAATAGCTACCCCCTCCGACTCTTCTAAGGAATTTTCTAAATCAGTCTCCTCATGTCTCATTCTTAAGGATGTTTGTTCACATGTTATTAGTGCATTGCAGCCTCAAGGCTCTAAACAATCAAAGGCGGCTACTAAAAAATCAACGGAGAACAACAGTGAGAAGACGAAAAATGCCACTCATAGTAAATATGGATTTTAAACTTTGAGTATGTTATTTGTTTATTTTGAGGAAAACATTTCTATTTTTGGATTGTTCAGGACATCAACACATATTTTGAGCATTTTTTATTGGACAGTTAGGATATGATGTTATTTTTAGGACATGATTATAGCACACTCTGTTGATATTTAGAATTTGAGCATATATACATGAAGTGGGAGTTACAAGGAGATATTTTTGAGTTAAATGTTTTGGATAATTGTTATGTCAGTTAATTATAAAAGGAATTAATGGGAGTCACAAGGGGTCCCACCTGTTTAGCTATTATTTAGACCCTTAATTATATTTATTATTATTTACTTGTCTTAACTAAAGAAAGGTAGTTCAACTACCTTAACTTATTGAAGAAGGATAAGATCTCAATCAAATGAAAAGACAAAGAAGAGGAGAATAGAAGGAACTTCTATCATGAGGTTTGATCTATACTAAGTGAGGTATTTTTTTATCTTTCATTCATTATGAGTTTTCTAGAAGGATTAACTATCTTGATGACAACAGGGTCTTATTGAAGGTGGCAAGATTCGAAACTGAATAACATTATTCAACAACTTGTTTCAAAGGTGTATGACCTATCTTTGGCAGTCTATGCATTCTTGTCTGTTTATAAATTAAATTTTATGACTGATAAAGAATATTTTGCAGAGTCAAATGACTGCATTTTTGGCAAGCTAATCCAGATTTCTAGCTTCAGTTTTTGTTTGTTGTCAGAGTATTTTTGTATGGTTCCCATCAGAGGCTTCTAAATTCGACTTTGGTCTCTACCCTTACAGGGGTTTGTAAAGATAATCCAGTCTTGTATCTCAGAATGAAATCAATATATATAAAAAAAAATATCAGTTTTCTGATTTTTATTTATCACTTGTATTGTGTTAATATGAGTTGAATTACTTTTATTTTTCATGTACATACTCATACAATTCTTTTACATAAATATGTGTAACCTTTATTAAATTTGATTCTTTTTTTATTATGTTACATTAAATGACAAAATAAACTAGCCTTGGTTCCTTGTACAAGTTATCAGTGGATCAAGTGATTGTTCTTATTGATATAAGGCTATAAACCTTGGGTGACATTCCCAACTATCTTGCTTTAGCCTAGCAAGATTTAAAAATGCTTGAGTAAGGTCCTTCATACCTTTTCCTCAACATTTATTTGGCGGCCATACTGGGGGAGATCTTCCATATCTCTCTGGTTGATTGTATTCATGATTATCTTTGAATCTTTATGTTTTATTTAAATACTCTTTAGTTGATTGTTTTTTTTTCTCTATGACAGTACCAACCTCGAGACAACATAATATTTAAAACGGTCTTAAGGACCAAACTAGCATTTCTTTGACCTTATTCAACACTATTTTAGAAAATACTAGTATTCGGGTTGATCTTGAACGCTCTTGGGAATTAATTGAAAGAGATATAAGTATCCATGAATGTTGGGAAGCCAAGCAAAGGAAGCCAAGAATTCAGAAGTAACTCCTCTTCCCCCAAATCCTCGATTTTTCTATTCATGTCCTTAATTACCTGCATTTCTAGAAGAAGAAGAGGATTGTCCCCTGAAGCTACTCCTATTTTTGAAATAGGAAGGAGGAAAATCGCTTTCTCAACCCAAGAAAGTACTCTAAGAAGAAATTTATCTGATTATGCAAGCTCACCCTTCTCACCCTTACCCATCACTTTCAAAATGAAATCTACGTGTGGTGCTAGTGTCACTGGAGGTGCTTCATCCTCGCAACCTTCATCCTCATCAGTAATTGGAAGTATATATATATTCATCAAGTCCCTATCCAATCTGCTACCAACCCTACTAAAGTTCTAAAGAAATATGGGCTTTTCCAATTTGAGGAAGATGTTATGACCACCCCATGGCATGCATCTTCTCCCTTGAATCTGACACCTACTACTCATCTATTACCAAAATTCAAAGAACACCTACTTACGTTTTCGGGAAATAATATTATTATTACAAATGAACACCTAATGGCATTTTCTAATGCTTTCCATAATATCGGGGCTAATGATAACGATACTTGTATGCGCTTATTTGTCAACTCCCTTGAAGGGAAGGCCGTAGCATATTTTTTTGATCTCCCCCCCAAAATTCTTTCTACTTGGGAAGAGTTGGTTTATTGGTTCAAGTCCACTTATGGACAATACCAGAGCTCAGATGAACAGTTAAGGGAATGTAACAATATTTCTTACAAATACGGTGAGACTATTAAGTCTTTTAACCTTAATTTCACCAAATTATATAATCAAATCCCTTAACTAATCTGCCCCAAAAATCAATTCTATTTTATTCATTATTATAATGCGCTACGTTCCCCTTATCGTCATAGGCTCGAAGAAAAGGCTATTGACAATCTATGCTTCACTCTTCATACATGCCTAGAATACGAAGAGAAACTTGAAAGAACAAGTCTCCCTAAAGGAGACTCTGTTAAACAAATAAATATGTCTTCCCTCCTACAACTTGTGCAAGATATGAACAATCAGATGATAGCCTATGAACGAAAGGGAAATGTTCCTTCACTTACTCCTAGGGCATCTTCTTCTTCCTCGACACCTTTTAGGAATACAAATGAAAATACTTTTCAGCCAAAGGCCATTATGTCTCGCAGTTTATGTAACTTTTGTGAAGAATATCGTGAAGAAAGTACTTGCAAAGTTAAGAAAAATGCCAAAGATAAGATCTTTGGAAAAAACCCTGAAACCACTATTGTTGTTCTAGATTGGGAAGAACCGAAAGATATTGTGATAATAAATACTAGGAACAAATCTTATGCTACTAAAGGAAAATATTATCCTCCTCGTACTTCTTCCACTCCAAGCTCATCTTTGCCAAGTGTCGGTATACAAAATGTCAAAACTCCCAAGAGTCAAGGAGTTCCCTCCCCTCTTCCCTCTTCTAAGTATAACATCCTTAATCAATTAGCTGGTATCAAGGTCAATGATACTCCTTTGGACACGGTTGTCATCCCTGAATAACAAAAGCATCTAAAAAATTTTATGGAAGGAAAATCTTCCACCATAGCCAATATTTTTGAAGAGATGAAAGAAGAGGATTCCACTATAAATAAGATAGGTGTAAATAATTTTAGACACCTTGTAAAAAACCCTCCTTTTTATATTTCTGTAAAAATTATGGATAAAATAGCTCATTGTTGCCTAATTGATGGCGGGTTAGGTCTGTGTGTAATGTCAAATATCATCATGGAAGATTTGGGCTTATCACACACTAATGAAAATTCTAGAAGCATGCTCTCCTATAACAGTTTGTAGCAGTCAACTATAGGTGAAATCAAGGATGCAACTTTAGTTTTGAGCATGCATCCTGAAATAAGAACAACCCTCAACATCTAAGTAATTGACATGCCAGTAACTAATTATTCAATTATCTTAGGAAGAGACTGGAAAGCCTTAATAGGTGGATATCTTTCACTTGATGGAACACACTTGTCCATCCCTAGGAGCGGAAAGAATATCATAGTCCTAAGGGAACGAAGGATTTCACCGTATATAGAGAGCATTCCCTGACCCAATGTAAATTATCTTGAGTAAGACATGGGGGTTACTCTATCTTTGCTAATGAGGGTGACACTATTCTTGAACCATTTGATTTTTACGATGGCATGTGGCACATGAATTTCGATGGATCATGCTCAAACGAAGGTAATGGAACTGGCATTATTTTATACTCTCTTGTAGGTAAAATTCATAATTTCTCTTATAGGTTAGAGTTTGCTTGCATGAAAAATTTCACCGAGTTTGAAGCCTTATTGTTAGGCATCGAAAATTATTATAACCTTGGTTGTGCCCACCTTACATATTTTGGTGATTCTGAACTTGTTGTGAATATTGTACGTTTGATATATTCACCTAGCAATAAGTTGTTTAAATTCTATAGACAAGTTGTTTGGATGTTCATCACAAACTTGTTATCATTTAACATCACTCATGTTAAGAGGGAACTTAATTCAATGGCTGATAGGTTAGTTGTATTTGCGGCATCTCCTACTCAGAAAATTTTACCTCAAAGACTTGATTGTACGTTTCAATCTTTATATCTTCCTCACTTCCCTGATAACGTAGAATCATGGCAGGTTTTCCCTAGTGATGAAGGCATCTACGCTTTCATACACAATGAACCATTTAAGCCCAAGGAAATCATATCTATGGAAGATGAAAATTTTCCAAAAGGCTTGACTCCTCTCGAAAGCTCATTCTCATCGAGTGATGTAGGCAACAAAGAAACGCATAAAGAGGAGGAGTCAAAAAGGAAAGTTGGTGATACCATTTCCTTGAACATTGGAACACCTAATTCTCCTAAGACCATTAATTTAGGTGCCCAATGTTCTGACGAAGAAAAGGAGAAATTCACTGAGCTACTTTGTGAATTTCAAGACGTTTTTGCATGGTCATATGAGGATCTTCGTGGTCTTGATCCTACTCTCAAACAACATGTCATTCCTATCAAGGAAGGGATAAAACCAACTAGAAAAAAACAAAGACCTATTAACCCTGCGCTTGAGGCTACTATTAGAAAGGAGTTGGAAATTTTTTTGAAAGCTAGTATAATCTTTCCAGTTAAGTATTATGAGTGGGTTTCAAATTTGGTTCACGTTAGGAAGACAACTGGTCAGATTCGATTATGCGTTGATTTTCGTGCATTGAATAGAGAAAGTGTTAAAGATCATTTTCCTCTCCCTAATATGCAAATTATTTTGCAATAGATTGCAGGGTCACAAATGATGTCCTTACTTGATTGTTTTTTCTTGATATAACCAAATCAAGGTAAAGAGGATTGATAGATATAAAACCACCTTTACTACACACTGGGGAAAATTTGCTTATGAATGCATGTCTTTTGGCTTGTCTAATGCAGATGTCACTTTCCAGAGAGCTATGCAAATAACTTTTGATAATCTGATCGGTAAGATTATCCAAGTTTATCTTGATGATTTGACCATTTATTCAAAGAACCGATTGAATCATTTTGGACATCTTAGAAAAGTTCTCATGCAATGCAGAAAATTTGGCATTTCTTTAAATCCTTCTAAATCTATTTTCGGTGTCACGAAGGGAAATCTCCTTGGTCATATATTTTTCATTAAGGAATACAAATATATCCCGAAAGGATTGTAGCTATTATGAATCTTCCTGCCCCCATTTCCAAAAAAGAAGTTCAAGCCTTCATGGGCATTATCAACTTTGTCCGCAGGTTTGTTTCTGATTTTGTCGTAATGGTTAAGCCAATTCATAATATTCTAAAGCAATATCGTTCTTTTTCTTTGACATATGACGTCATAAATTCTTTCCTTAGGATTAATAAATCAATCAGTTCCGCACTGGTTCTAGTGAAACCGAATTTTAAGAAAGATTTTATTATATACACTAATGCTACTGAGGAAGAAATCGCTGCTATCCTTTTCCAAAGTGATGACCAAAAAAATGAGAAACCTATAGCTTACATGAGCCAAAGTTTATCAGATTATGAATTCAAGTACTATTATATTGAGAAACATGTTTTTTCTCTTATTAAAGCTATAGAGAAATTTGGACACTTTATTCTAGGAAAAATTATGCAGGTAAAAGTCCCTTTGCCTACTATCAAGTTTCTGCTTTCACAAACTTATCTCTTAGGAAAACTTGCACACTGGCTTGCCAAGATTCAGGAGCATGATTTGACAATCATGACTTAAAAAAAAATCAAGGGATGAGACCAAGCTCTTCACTTAGCTCAACATCCTAAAACAAGTGAAGAACTTGACGATCAAGATAATCCTCTTTCAGCTCTATTTTATATTGAGAACCAAAATCTTTCTATAGATGAGCATCCTTGGTATCAAAATATGGTGTATTACTTGCAGTATAAAAAATGCCCAGATAACTTGGACCCTCACCAAAGGAGGAAACTTTTCCTTGAAGCTTCCAAGTACATTATTGTAGGTTTCCTGTTGTTTAGGAGGTTTGTTGATGATTTGCTACTTCGACGTGGGAATGACGAAGAAGCACATAAATTATTACACGAAATTCATGGATCGCTAGCTTCAGTCATCCATATCGGTGGTCACTTTTCTATTAAAGTTATTGCCTTTAAAATTACAAGAATTGGTTACTATTGGCCCTGGATTTTCCGTGATTCTTATAAATTTTCAAGATCTTGAGATAAATGCCAAAAACATTTTGGGAAAGAATGCCTTTCTCTCGTGCCCTTACAACTTGTTCTCCCTTATTTCCCTTTTTCTAAATGGGAGTTAGAATTTATTGGTCCTATAAATCCTCCATCTTCTGCAAGACATATATTTATTTTGACAACCACTAATTACTTCACTAAGTGGACTAAGGTTGTTCCCCTTAAACATGCATAGGATGAATAGGTAATTTATTTCCTAGAATCTAAAATTTTCTCCAGATTTGACATTCCTTTAGAGACTACTATGGATAATGGTCCAGCTTTCATCTCCGCAAAATTGGCTCAATTTTTAGTTAAATTAGGGGTCAAGAATTTCACATCCTCTACTTATTACCCTCAAGGAAATGGGCAAGTTGAGTCCACTAACAAAAATATGCTTAGGATCATCAAGAGAATCATAGAAGACAAACCTAGCCAGTGGAACACATTCCTTACTTATGCTCTCTGGGCAGACCGTACAACCACCAAAGCAAGTATTGGCATTACTCCCTTCCAGATGTTTTATGGCCAAGAGGCCATTTTGCCTGCTGAATTGAAGCTTTCCTCTTTACGATTGATGTTACAGGTTGAGGATTTAAGTTCTTCCAATGTTCCTCGAAGAATTCATACATTAATAGCCCTGGAAGAATAGAAGGATTTTGCTTTAGAAAACGTGAGAAGAAGGCAACAAACTGTAAAAAAATAATTTAATAAGCGAGCAAAGATTGCTATATTTAAGGTTAATGATAAATTCCTTCTATGGGACTCAACTCATGCTGAAAGGAGTAGACACTCTAAATTCTAGAAATTATGGCTAGGTCCCTTTAAAATTTCCTTTGTCCATAGAGCAAACTCTTACCTTCTGAAGGATTTAGAAGAGAAATTGTTCTCTTACAGTACTAACGATTCCCACTTAAAGCATTATATGGAATCAAATTGATCTTCAATACTTGTGTAAATATGATTGTTGTATATATGTCTTTGGTTTTTCTGTTTTCCTTTTAAACTTTGATTTATTCAAGTTTTGTTCTCTATTGTTTCTTTTATCAGAAGTAAAGTCTGGATCAGTTTTTTCCATGCCGATGCCATTTTGTAAATATTGTTGATCAATTACAGGTGAGAGACACATTGTTTTCATGATGTCTCCCTTTGTTAGAAATTATTGAATTAGATTTTTGCTTCAATACTGTTGTAGAATAGTTGTTTTGTCTTATTCTTGATTTATGCTTTCCCCGTCTTCCCTCCATACTGAGATTCAAGAGCATACCAAGAGAATACTCCTTGAAAATTATGATGTGTTATCTGTTGTGTCTTTTGTGATCGTTATGCATACAAGATCAATCCCCTTCATACATACCACTTTCCATAAGTTATTCCCAAAATATCATCTCATTATTTCCCTTAAACCACCTTGTCCTCCTGTTGCATAACTTTTCTTCCAACAATTTTCTATTATTTACTCACTACTTCACTGGTCTGTGATACCATGACATTCTAAGTTCTAATTTGTTGAGAACATATTTCCCTGTCGAGCCACCAATTTGTTGACGCCTAAAAGCACAACTTCAAACCCATGCATGCAAATAGGTGGGACCTCATCATGTAAATTATGATGAAGAATGGCTCTTATGGAATATCTCTAGTTTTCTAAATGCTCCCCAAGAGAACTTGATGATTGGTTGGATGTGTTCATTTGAGTCACAATTGAGTTAAGTGAATTACAATTGGTTGTGTAATGGCCCTCCCAGTTACTATTACTGCACTTGTGTTTGGCCTCTTATCATGCTTCTGGGCATTGCTATGTTGCAGTTGTTGAATATGGTAAACGTTCATGAGGCAACTCTCACATACATTAATTCATGATTATGATGTTGGGTAATAAGTATGTTATTAATTTTAAGGGAATTCAAGTTTTGCAAATGTGAGATTGGTTGGACATATTGAATTATGCTCTTTTGGTACATTTTATTGTGACTTTTGGGTAACTCCTTGTTATAGAAATGGGTATGAGAGATTGGTGGCACACCACAAAGGGTAAGATGTTGTTTAATTTCACAATGGTGGTCTACTCTATGGTTTGCTATGATATTTTTTGGGGGAAATGTATCACACGCTCGTACTTATTGTTTGGTGTTCATTTATGTTGGAAACAACGTGCAATTATTGTACGTCGCTCCAACCATACCCTCAAGGCCGCCACCCTCCTTAGTTCATATTGTGTTTGGCATTGGGTTGTGGTTACCCCTTGTTGCAGGACCTTCAACGGAAATATCAGAGTTTGGGATTCCTTGCATTTTCCACAATAGGTATGAGTTATTGTCTTCCATTCATTATTTCCTTTGCTCCAGAATATAGAAGGTTGGCTCTTGGATTTTTCTTGCTGGGTGTTTGCTTTCTAAAGTTACAATGGTGAATATGCATGCTATGTTTTGTGCAAGTTGGTTCACATATTGTAAATGGATTATGGTTCTTTCCCTGTTGAATTTTTTGGTTATGGCTGCACAAATAAAATAAAAAAATCCAAGTCATAATTGAATACTCTATTTTTCAGGACTGTTGATTATGTTTTTTTTTTGGAGTTGATGATGGTGGCTATGGAATGTCATGATTCCTTGTTTTTCTCCTTCTGCAATTTTGAATTGGGTTTACCTCCATAGCATTGGTTTTGGGTTGTGAAGGGTTATGTTCTTGATGTGCATACACAGTCCAAGCCCCTTTTTTCAGTCTCTATCATATATTTCCCCACTTGAATGATTATTCCAGCCTATGGATACTGGTTATGACCCTGTGTGGTTCGAAGTAATTATTGTTATGAACAAAATAAAATTTTGCAATAGTTGGTTGGATGAATGTGAAGCTTGGTTCTTGTTCTACTTATGGGTTTTAGATGGTAACACTGCCAAATTTCTTCCCACAATTCTAAATACTTACAAAGGCAATTGTCTGATGGCACTTTGGATTCAAATATTTGTTATTAAATTATGGTTGTATAAACTCCATTAACTGTTACACTCTCTCTCTCTCCAGTCGAACCCGACCCTCTTTAGTTCAATGGTTATAAACAAATGCTTGGATTTTGAATTGAGTTCGGTTTTGATTGAATAGTGGGTGAACCTTTTACTCACGTCGATGGTTGTGTGATACGTATGAAGCTTTTTTGTCAAATTTCATTGATGAATCTTTGGTGAATAAAACAAATATACCTTCGAATATAGTCTGTCACATAATAAGTATTGCAGTGTTTACATCTATGTCAAATTGCAGTTGGATTAGATTGCCTTCCATCGTGCCTTTAGTTTGATGAGTTTGGTGACTGGCATAATTATGTTCTTAAGTGGGATATGAAATTAAAAATTGCAATTGAAAGGGAACAAAGTTTATAGTGATGAAAATGGGTGTAGTGGTTTTTGCGCTATGATGTTAGATGTGCATAATGGAATATGGCATGTATAGTATCATGATACCTACAGAGATTCGTTTATGTTGAAAAAGTTTAATTAAATTAAACATAGAAGGCATTTGAATATTTCAAGCTCACTTTGTTATGTGACTATTCAATTATGTATTTTATGTGGAAGATACATGGTTGTATTGGTTTTTTTCGGCCCTACCTGTTGATTGGAATTATTGCGCTCTAGATGTCAGATAAATCCTTGCATTTCCTCTCAAGTAATAAATGTATGTGTGGAGGAAAAGGAAATATGGATGGTGGGGTGACAGTTCTAAGGCTTTATATATATATATTCGACATTTAGTTCAAATGTTGGACACAATTTTGGAATAATGGCAATAATGATTTGAAGACAATAAATGATAATTAATTAATTGAACAGTAACCATCTCATTCCTGGCCATTATACCACTTTACGCTTATTACAACCCCCTTCTCTTTCCCAAATACATTTAAATTTTCCTTGTTCTATTGTTGTGAATTTCATTAGAATAAAAGAGGTTTTTAAACAAAGGAGTTGGACATTGATTGGTGTTTTGGATGTTAGTGTGAATGTTTTCTAAAGTTGCTTGAACAATGCTCGTGATGTCTCACGACCATTATACCATTTTACGCCCATTACAATCCCCTCATCTTCCCAATAGCCATGTTCATTCCCTGTTCTAACAAAATTTGATTAGTGATTCTATGGATGGATCATGTGCCTCTGTTGTTAATGATAAGAGCCAACTTTTAATTCTATTTTAGGTAGAGTTAATGCATGGATTATTAAGAAATTTTCATAACATATTTTGGATTATTGTTTCAGGATGAGTTTCTTTAGTAGGGGAAGCAATAGAGGAAAAAATGCTAATAACAGAGGAAAATGGAAAAGGGGACATAGAAGGCCAAGGTTCTTTATACATGTTGATGTTGATCCTCAAGAGATAAACCGAATTTTCAAGCTAGTTTCTTCAATCTGGTTAGCTAGGTAATTATGCATCCCCAGCCTGACAGACCTTCTTTTCATCCCATCCATAATATCCCTGACATTTGAGTTTCCCCTCATGTATCGATGCAACCAGAACCACCCACCAATGATGGTTGGAAAGAGACCATACACCAACCAGTTGTTCACCACCATGGATGGCCCACTGCAACATTTCCATTACCTCCACCACCACCAAAAAACCAAGTTTCCAATGTTGAACCTGTTGTCTCACCTATGCAATATTCACATGCCAGTAAAAGATTAAAAACATATATCCTTGAACCTGTGCAAGACAAGGGAAAAATAATAGCTACCCCCTCTGACTCATCTAAGGAATCTGCTAAATCAGTATCCTCCTGTCTCATTCTTAAGGATGACTTCTCACATGTTATTAGTGCATTGTAGCCTCAAGGCTCTAAACAGTCAAAGGCGACTACTGAAAAATCAAAGGAGAACAACAGTGAGAAGAGGAAAAATGACTCTCATAGTAAATATAGATTTTAAACTTTGAGCATGTTATTTGTTTATTTTGAGAACAACACTTCTATTTTTGGACTGTTCAGGACAACGACATATATTTTGAGCATTTTTTATTGGACAGTTTGGATATGATGTTATTTTGAGGACATGATTATATCACACTCTGTTGATATTTATAATTTGAGAATATATATATGAAGTGGGAGTTACAAGGAGATATTTTTTAGTTAAATGTTTTGGATAATTTTTATGTCAGATAATTAAAAAAAGAATTAATGGGAGTCACAAGGGGTCCCACCTATTTAGCTATTATTTAGACCCTTAATTATATTTATTATTATTTACTTTTCTTAACTAATTATTTAAGCTAACTTGGCTTAACTTAATAAAGGTAGTTATGTTGAAATGGACACTTGACACTAAGAGGGGGGGGTGAATAAGTGTCACAAAAATTTGGACAATTTTCCACTTTTCATAAATTAACTGAACAACATATATTTATTTCATTTTCTCAACCAATATATAATAGAATAAATACTTTATTTATTTATTTAAATTGAATGAATACATAAGATCAATCTTTGACTATCTTCAACTTCAAGCAATTATGAGAGACCCAACTCTATGTTCTCATATCCAACTAAGAAATGATGAATCCAATCCTCATAACAAGTCCCAGCTTGTTGATCTCAGATCCAACTGAGATGTGAGGAATCCAATCCTCATACAAGACACAGCTTGTAAACGGGCACCAACATGATAGAATGAACCTTCATTCAATCCATTTTATATAAATATATATACTTCAACAAATTCAACTACACTTCTTCTCACCATTCTTTCTTCATTTATATAGTCTTCCAACTGGTGTGAATTTGAATCATTGTGTCTTTTGATATTTGAACCATTGTACCTTTTCATTTAAATGATAAATTTAAACTTTAAATAATATCATTTTTTCCTTTTATCCTTTATTCATAATGCTCATGATTTAACTCTCTTAATCATGACTGTGTGTCGGTTCTTTTGTCTTCATGATTTGATCACATACATACATCGACTCATCATATCGTACTCATGCTTCTATTGCGTTCTCAGTGTACCAACAAACCATATTTGATCTTTTATCGATTCTCTGTATTGTTCTAATGTTAACACTCTGGCGAATTAAATTTGTATGAGGCACTTCCTTCAAACCATTTTCATATGACCATAGGTGCATAACCACAGTCTTATTGATTTAAGCGATGCCTCTTATTTTACCCTTATTTATTTATACGACTGCAGGTGGTGACCAGGCGCTAGGCTAAATAATTTCTTGATCACTTGTCAAGATAGACAGTCACATTTTAATCACACAATGAGATGGACGACTATCATTACTTAGGGATTTTTTCCTTTGCAACTTCCAGCCTCTATAATCTTTCAAATCTCTCGAAGCGGGTTTCACCGAAATGCGTATACGGATTTCATTTAGTAGATCAGACGTTCCATATTCAATCTTCCGCAAATGGACGATCCTTATTTACTTCAGAACTTTGGCTATTCGTGGCTCCTGGACTTTGGAGTACCAATTCCTCCAGAGTTATTACCTACCAAATAAGTCATACAATGGTGGTGACCATTTGTTGTCAGTTAACACCTCCTCGTATGCTATCCTTCCACTATACTTGATCAACGGTCCATAACGCTCTCGAATTATCAACGATTAGCGTTAACTTTGGCCTTCGACGCTTTAGGCAGTTACTGGTGTTATAAACTAGTTTCCCTCGAAGCATATACTCCCAAACTGACATCAATGTTGACTTGGCATTAGCTGAGTGGTTTTCATGTGTCACTTAGATTCGTGATTTTCACGTACCTGAAATGCCAATTTCATCTTGAATCTTGTCATTATCTGATTGTGCCACGTGTCCTTGTTGACGTGGTCTCCTAATGTGGCACATGTCCTCCTCCTGGGTCTAATAGTCATCATGCATTCTCCAGATCTGATGGTCCTTCTTTATGGCTTACTCTGTCCTTCCACTCAACTTGATCCAATGATCGAGAATTCTCCTTGAGTAGATGAACGATCAGGGATGATTGCGGGGTCCCAACTAGCATGACGTTTAAAACTATCGTCGAGTTCTGCAATGGAACTACTCATTGGTAGTGGAACTAATGCCAACCGTAGATCTATTTGTGAGTGACGATCGACGGTCTAGACTAATTGCGGGATTGGAATTAACGTGTTGTTTAATCCTCCCTTCGAGCTCCACAATCAATCCCTGCCCTTGATCTAGTGCTTGCATATCCAACAGTCATGACTTGATCTGATCATTGACCAGTCCTCCAATGGTCCTTCTCTTGTAACTCCAAGATCTAACATTTGAGATATAATTCTTCCAAACTCTGACTTCCCCTCGATATGACGGTCCCTGATTTGTCCGAGATCTATATCAACGGACATGATTCTTTGCATGCTACCTCTCCTGAGATTTAGAGTGGATTCCTTTGCACCTCGTGTTATGTCTTATGCGTGACTACTCCTTAAAACTGTCTCAATGAACATGAATCTTCCTTGAATCCTTTGGAGTTTTCCTATGGGGATTTCGATCCCGATGGAATTTATACAATGTGCTCTTCCTTCTGAGATTTTAAGCTTGAATATCTGCATATTGTTTTGATATTTTCATTCTTTGCTAACTGTTATACTATTGACATCAATGAAAATTCATCAATGATAACTTATCATCACATCAAAATGACATCGATTGTTGACATCAATGACAACATATCAATGAAAATATGTCCAACAATCTCCCCCTTTGTCATTGAGGGAAACACACTAACTTCATACACAAACTCCCCCTATGATGATGCTTCTCTCCTCTGAAGTTACTCTCCCCCTTTGACATCAATGGAAAAGGGTTGCTCCCCTTATGATCAACCTCTATCTATCTACATGTTGTTGACCAAAATACAAACTTGAGTAACTCCCCCTTCAATCATGCTTTGCTTGCCATAACTGAATGACTCCCCCTATCAATATGCTCTCTCTGCCTATGACTACTCTCCCCCTTTGTTTCTGAAAGGGTAGCTCTTCCTAAAAAGATCTCTTCCTCTATCAATTTACTAATTGTTTATCTCAGTCCATTGGTATATTTATGTTCAAATAAGTAGTCTTATTGATACCAACTTGTAGTGATACCCCTTAGTAGTGATCAAGTATTTCAAAACTTAATCTAATTACTTTCTTATTTAATAACCAAATCACTCCTCCTAAGTTTTTACTGACTTTCCTTTGTCACATAGAACAAGAGTTATTGATCTTTTTGATCTGCTTCTTATTCTTCTTTGATATTTCACAGGAATATTAATTGAGGAATGATACCAATTGATTTAAATACCAATTTTGTTATCAATTGATCTTTGTTGAATGATACTCCTTGAACTTATCAGCTACCTTTATTTTTATTTTGACCACCAATCTATAGACAGTCAAGATTTTCCATATTTTAACAACTCTTGGCATAATCCTTTGATTTTCTAGAAACCAATTTAAACTTCTTTTTGTATTTTCTTTCTTTGGCTAACAAATTATGACATCGTCATAATTTGATATTGTCCCATAGTATTCTATATGCACTTCCTTTTCTTGGGCTTGATTTATTTTATATTGAATTTCAAATTCTTTATTAGGACCTTCACCCATCATTTTCTTATTATTAATTTCTTCATTTTCAGGTGTAATAGCATCTTTCTTGCTTTCTCCTTCATATTTTCTTCTCCATATCTTTCTATGAGATATACTTCTTTTTGGATATTCTCTTTCTAATTGTGTTTTTGGAGATTTGTCATCTCCTTTCTTCTTCCAACTTTTATTAGGTTTTGTCACTGACTTGAATGAATTATTTAAGGATTGAATTTTTGAACTCCTGCAGTTTTGGGATTTGTGCCCAAACCTATCACATTTGTAACATCTTATTGTATGACAAAAAATTTCGTTGTGCCCAACAAAATTGCATCTCCAACATCTAATTGAGTTTTTGGATTTTCTTGTATATCCTTTCTCTAGTTTCTTGCAGTCCATTGCTTTATGGCCAAGGCTATGACAAGAAAAGAAATAGCCATTGAAGGTGTTTCCATTCTGTTGAGCACTCAACACACCCTAAAAAATATATGAACATTTTCTTTTTTGGGTACCACTCAATATCTTCATCGACTGTCTGCACAAATCGGCAACCTAGATTTTCCCCAACTCACATGAGAAATTCGGCATAGGCGAAAGATAAAGGCGGTGAAAATCATTTGGAAAGTCAAAGTAGTCGAGTATCGACCTTCATCGGCATTGGTCGATGAAAGTGTTCCTTTCCCACGAACAACCTCAGGAAGGATTTCACCGAAGGCCGATCCATTCGGTTTTGGCAAGAAAAAGTGAAATAATGAACACTACGCAGAGGTAAGGAGTAAACAGTTGATCCCCGATCCCTACGCTGGAGTGATGTGATGCGACGAGACCTTTTACCTTCTTATGTGTCAGACACACCACATTCAAAGATGGTAGTTAATTCGTAGATCGCGCATTAGTTACTAATTCGTGCATGAATCAAAAGGATCCATTAAACCCACCGATACAATGTATCTTCCCCCATCCCTCCGCTGTCAACTAGTTAAGGTTTATTTGCAGAAATTCGAGGGTAATTTATTTTGAATTTACATTTATTACTTGTATTAACTGATCGATATGATTGGTAGTACCTCTCTAGTTATATCCTATTCTAGTCATTGTGCATGGCCCCATTCTGTGTAGCAATAAATTCAGAACAAACAAAAGAGTGAAGCCAACAACCCAGAAGAAAACCCCCAAAGTTCAGTGAGTATTAAGCAATTTTCATAGCAAGTGTTACATATATGTATCTGCTAATGGTTTTCATGCATTTCATTGTTACATGTTCGCACCCAACCCTGATCTGTATGCATGTTCAAATGACATTTTAAATTGCAGGAACAATGCCTCCGAAGAATCCTTCCACTAGGAAATCACCAAGAGCCCCTAAGCTGCAAGAATCAGAAGTAGGAGAGGGCTCCTCCCCATCAGTTGTGAGATAATTAGAATTCGCTCCCAAGCTAGTGTCTGTCATTAAGAGAATCATCAAGGATCCCTTTGTCCAGCCCCCAACTTTCAAAGATACGGAGGCAAGCATTGGAGCCAAGATGGCATTTCCTCGTTGGGAAGAAGTCTTCAAGAAAATCAAGAAAGAATAAACCCTCGAATATACCCCTCATAGCGATCCCAAAACAAGGAAACTCGACGACGAAGTCCTCCCCAACATTCACAAAGCTTATCTGCACATGGTGGCAAGCTGGTCTCTAGTCTTTCCTTGCATCGAGCTCCTGAAGTGGATTATTGACCACACTGATGCCCAAAAATGTTTGATCAATGATGATAACGACGAATGCGTCGGAGTCTTCCTGCCATCAGAGGTGCAGAGTTACTATAAGCTCAAATATTCTGAGCTAAAGCTGAGCACTGATTTCGTCTTGAGTTTCTATGTGTCGCTCGATACCAGCAAAATTATGTTGTCTTGGTGGAGAAAAGACAAAAAAATTACAAACCGGACTATTGGCTGGTATCCAGCAGCCAATCTCAAGGAACCATACATATATCTCATGGATCTACTCTGTAGGTTACATGGGGAGAAAGACTGCTCCCGATTTTCAAAGGCTTGGATGCCTCTGGCTTTTACAATCACCATTTTAGGCACATGCTTCAATTGGGGTGCCATCATCTCCAAGAAGTTGAGCACCTGCATAAAACATGCTCAGGTGCCAAAGGAGGGGGATACCCCCACCTTCTACATGGCCTTGTATCTAATGGATGTCATATATGCCAGGAACGCTTTCACTAGGATGAACCTGAATTGGCACTCTTCGGAGCTCGTGTTCCATGTATACTTCAACAACCTATGGGAAAACAGGTACAAGAAATCCTATATTGTTATCTACGATCAGTTTATTGCACACACGTACTTCTTGCTCTTCAGGAAAGAATGCCCTAGATTGTCAAATGAAGCAAAGAAGGTTATAACCAAAATTGGCCATTGGTATTTAGATGAACCAGAAACCTACATCAAGGTTTTCAACGCCACAAGAACACCCCACTTATTACCCATTTATGTTCTCGACTGGCTAGTGTTAGGGGAAATTTGCTATCAAACCATCCTGCAAGGATACAATGCAACTTTATTGAAATACAAGAAGCAGGATTTCATACCGTATGGGTTTCATATCGGATTCTGCATGGTCAAAGATACCACGCATGCTAAACAACTTGGTCTAGGTCAATTGGAATTTCGGTTCCAAACTGGCCGATTTCGCAAACATGATCCCAAGGGATTGGTTCTACAGCACCCGTCGCAGGTATCATCCTGTTGGCCCTATGCCCACGACCAGTTCAAAGATAAAATATTTACTCAGAACACCCAAGACTAGAATATGGTGGCGTCCAGGAGAGCTGATCCTTGAGGAACCAAGTTTAGAGCTATGAACCACGAAGAACAGACAACATTTCTGGAGCAAGCAGTTCAATAAATTAGTCGACACCCGGGAGGAGCAGTTTCATATGAATTGGATGAAGAAATAAGTGATCCCGAAGAAGACATTGAAGCTACAGGAACTCACCAGGAATCCCCGGTACAAATCAGGGAGCTTCTGGAAGATCAAGCTACATGAGAAAGGGGTATGTTGTTACTTCAGTAAACCGAGTTGTTGATGAAATGGAAGCGGGATGACCCGTATCTTTTCATAGGACCTGAAGTATCAACTATTATTCAGAGTATCCCGAAGGAGTCAAATGATCCTAGGTCCAAAACCCCCAACAACACCCATGGGTTAGGCAACCCCGAACCCACAACATCGTCGATCGATCCTTCGGAAGAAGGGACAACTCAACCAGAGATAGGTCGGGTCTCGATAGAGACACAAGCACCCAATCCCTTAAGCACTCTTATACATATTTACAGTGACGACGAGAGTTTGAAACCCATTCACAGAACCCCAGTGTGAGTCAAAGAGGAAAAAGGTCATGAGAAAACCACTTCCCTTGAGCCCGAGGTCCAAGACAAGCAGTCCTTACAAATGGAAATAGGGTCTAAAGGTGGCCTCAACACAAGAGATTATGACAGACAGGAAGCAGAAGTAAGACCGAGTGGTGAAACTCCACAAAAGAAAATCAACAGTTCTACGACTGACGAGCAAGTAAGCAATGAGTCTGTACCCGATGCCTCCATTACACCCAATATTCAAGTCCCAAACGAACGACAAGTAGAGGCTGGATCCACAAAACAGAGCAACAAAATTCGAGAACCCACTCATGAGCAGTTATACACCGCGGGTAGCTTGAGAAACAACCTCTTATGGGGAGATCAATAGATACCAGAACCGGTAGACGAAGTAGCAGACATCTATGCAATCTCCTATGATCAAAAGAGGAAGGATATCGTTCAAAGGACCATGAAGACGTGAAGGATCACTTTGGATCAATCCATCATGGTTACCACAGAGGAGAACTTAATCAGCACTGCAAACACTCGCACATCCGAACTGATCGGCGTAGGAAAAGACCTCTTAGATGCCGCTCAGGAAAGAGCCAAGAGAGATGAAAAGGAACTAGCCAACACCCGAGAGGAGCTCAAACACCTGCGCCATATTGTCAAATACTATAAAGGAGCTACATAGACCACCGTTGATATGAAGGAAGAGTTCAACGGAATTTATAACGAGTTAAAGAAGGAAAGAAACCTGTTAACTGAGAACATAGTCGAGTTCCAGGAGGATACTCTCATGGCACTCGCGACATGCAAAGAGATGAAAAGGTGGCATGAAAAGGCACAGCTAGTGGTAGAGAGACTCGAATACATTGAGGCAGTCCAGTAGGGTCGAGAAAAGGAAAATCATGGCATTCAGTTGGTCGAAAAAAATAGTCTCAATCGCATGAAGAAATTCATCGAATACTGGGCGAACATGACCCGGGATCCACACCGAGAAATCCAAAAGCAATGGGCCAAGTGCCAGAAACATTGGGGTAAAATTAATAAAGTAATGAAAGATGTCGGTCTCCCCGAATTTGGCACCCCCGATGAATTCACTAACTTGAGCAATGTGTTCAAGATGCACTCCATACAAGACTCACTTTGGGCCAAAGAGTGTGTAAAGGTCACTGATGCAAAGCCAAGGAAAGTGCAACAATTCAAAGGACACCCGATCAGAGCTCGAGCCATGCTACAACAGTTGAACTCTAGTTTGGTAAATCACCGAACGCATGCAGTGGATATCAGAGGAGTATATGTTTCCCCTATGGAACAACACATGTTCCCATGGGCTCAAACTTGTGAAGATATGTTTATTAGCTGGTCTGAATATGAAAGAAGCCACCCTTTTCAAGAGACATCTCAGGTGGATTGTTGAAAGAAACTGTTGGATGATCACTCCACGTGGCAATTTTTGTTTGGTCTGAACTGTATTTAGTCATTAATTTTGGTTGAATTTTAGATTATAAATAGAGACGTCGATCGATTAGTCAAAGGTCGATGGTTGTTGCAAGAACTATCTCTTTTTGGTTTGTTGATAATTATTTTGAGACTGTTATGAATTGAGAAGTCCTTCTGGACTAAAGACAAGTTATTTTCATCAGATGTATGTGATTGGAGTTGGAGAAGAATTACTTCCTATCCTGTTCCAAGAATGATGTAGTAAATGAGTAAGAGCAATCGATTCTATTGTCAAGTTATCTGGTGCAATGTTTTGATGTTCTTCACTTTAATGATGAAGATAAATCGTTGTGTTGTTATGTAATTAATGTTATGGTAGATGAATTATTTTTCTTGCCGTGATCTTGGTTACATATGTGTTTTTATTTCTATTGGTTAGACTCTCAGGCTATAATTGGATGCTCATTTGGTTAATGTATTATTACTAGGCCCTTTGGTATAGAGTTATTGTCTGCACGTTTGAGCAGCGGGTTATCCCAAGCTCAGCCCCTTCTCAGTAGTTGAAATTTAATCTTGTTGATTACTAAGTTAGTTTATGTTGGCTTACATCTCTCAGACAAGCCCCACTCAAGAGAAAATACATAAAAGAATGGTCCTACCTGAATGGAGAACCTTCACAAGAAAACAAAAAGCCCATCGATAAATTGGTCGGATCACAAGATATGGAGAACCATTCCATCTCAAACATTGCAGAGTCTAATTGGGCCTCGGTGGAGGGTTTGGTTCCTGTTATTGAATCAAGGGATTTAAGACCCATCAACGGAATTGGTGCTAGAAGGAGAGCATGAGAATGAATGGCTGAATATATAACTTATATAACATTTCGAACAGTCTACAGATTCGTTACAGTCCACATGCATGGATAGTCATCCAATAGACAACCCACACTTACTGAGTACTCCCAAAATGAGTAACTCACCCAAGTCCAAGGAAGAACCTTTTCACCTTGAAATACCCTACGCCCTCCCTCACGAGGAAGTGAATCAATTCAGGAGGATCACCAGAGCCTACGCCTGACAAATCGGTGCGTTGTCCTTAACTCCCATCCTCCCTTGGAGAAAACAACAAAGTAAACCGGTGGTTAGCACTCCTGACAAAGTTTTTGTACACTTTGTCGAAGACTTAATAGGCTTCGTGATCACTGAAATCCAAGAACCTCTTGATCTCATCCCCGAAATGCCAGCTAGCGATATCCCCGAGCCTGACGACTTTTCGGAAGAATAAGAGCTTGACTCTGACTCTGAAGATATGGAAGGGAACAATGGTCATGAGGAAGAAATATAAGTTCCACTTCAAGACAACCAACCTTGGCTGGTCGGAGACGTCGTGGCCATCCCTGGATGAGTACGCAATCTTCCCTGGCACCTGGAAAAGCTGCTTCCCAAGTACGACCCTGAAACTTTAGGCTTTCCTGAAGACCATATCAAGAAATTCATACTTATGAATGTTCAACATGAAGACATAGTATGTAGGATTTTTCCCTACACGTTTGAAAAACTCTGCTTCCACGTGGTATTTTAATTGGTGGGTAGGATCTATAACTAGCTAGACTAAATTCCAAAAGGATTTTCTAGACAAATTTGCGGAAGAAACTACTACAGGAGCCCTAATGGTTGAGTTGTTCACAGCCACCATGACCCCAAAAGAAAGGGTTAAGGATTTCAATCAAAGATTCACAACCATCTTAAACAAATTCCATCCCGCAGTGAAACCCACTCAAGAATTGCAGATTGAGGTTTATGCCAACGCACTTATGGCTTCTATTTCAATGTTTGTTAAAAGAGTCACCAAGCAAACCCTCACGAAGAATTTGGAAGAGGCCAAATGATAGAATTTCAGATGAAAGGATGTAAAGTACGCCAAGCCTCTCTACTAAGAAAAGAAAGTCAACCCCGTCCTAGGAGAGGACTCATTTTGACTAGACCGTCGGGGAAACCGGCTGAACAGGCTCTCGATAAAGGTAATGGAGATATAGAATATCTGCAACGTGTGGTCAAGAAACTATCAAATGAGATTATAGACATGAAAAGAAGTGAAAGGGAACAAAACCAAGGCCAAAGACCCTATAAACCTTTCTTTAAAAGAAACCATCCTTTCAAAGAAATTGAGCCTCCCCCAACCAACCTAAACATTGACCTAGGGAATGTTGCGACTGATTCTTTCTGCACCTATCACCGGGAGAACCATTCTGAAATAAAATACCCTCAATGGGTCCATGCCATGAATTTAATGGCCAATCATTTTCTGAATGAAGTCTCACTGACCGAACAATCAAGCAGTTCAGTCATTAATATTGTCGATTAGGACGAAGTTGACCCACCACGAGACACAACCATGTTGATATGGGATCCTGACGTAATCACATCTTCAGATGATCTATTTGAGTCTCAAGAACAACCCACAGAAGTTTCAGTAGCACAGACCCATAGTAAAGGTCAAACCGGCTCAAAAAATGTCAACGTCGCCCAGGCCCTGCAAGGTAAGTTAACTCTCGATCGTCCGAAAATACATTTCTCTCCTGACGAAAAGCCTATAAGAATCCATACCAAGAAATTTCCCAAGCTGGATTACAACGTAGTTGAATATTTAAAAAAGTTGAAGGCTAATATATCGATTATGGATATATGTAGGATTCCTCAGCAGAAAGACTTTATGTTGCAAGCTCTGAGCTTGGTAGAAGACACGACTACAGGAAACGACCAGAAGAAATATCTATCCTCGACAGATTTGGCAAGCAAGCCAACCATAAATACCTACTGAGAAGGCAGGAAGGAAAATCCTTTTGTACCACATTTCCTTTTAACATTCGAAGATTTTAACAAGAATCTTCACAATTGCTTGGTAGATTCTGGGGTGTCCTCTAATGTAATGCCCTTGGTCGTTTGTAAGAAACTGGGTGTTGTCCCTCTCAGAAGTGATAAGCATGTCATACAACTAGATATAACCCAATTCAAAGTTATGGGAGAACCCAAAGATGTAATGATCAGGATAGCGACACATCCTAATTTCGTGCAAATAATTGACATCATTGTAGTAGATATCCCATAGGCATATGGACTACTGCTAAGTCATGTCTAGTTCGAAAATATGAATAGATATTTTAGTACAGACTGGGAACACCTTTTGTTACCTCTAAAGGGATACAAGATCATGATCAGAATCGACAGAGAAAGATATCTGAAGCATACGATCACCGACCTAGAAACCTCGAACGAACCTACATCTATCGATTTCCCAGTATTGGGAAATCACTCATGTGATTCCCACTTCAGGGACTTTGCTCCTCTAATGTCCACTGTTCCTCTTACCCAAAAATCCGAAATAATATTTCAAGAGGAACCGTTGACACCAATAGAGAACGCTCTATTTTGCCAAAATCTTGCGATCGAGCTTACAGGATGAGAGATCGGTAAGCAAGAAATTGATATAGAAGGAAGAAAGGGCGATTACCTTACACATATTTGGACCCTCTGCTTTGATGGATCTAAATCACAAGAAGGGTCAGGAGAAAGGTGTATCCTTATCAATCCTAAAGGATGACGTTATTTCCTATCCTGCAGGCTAGAATTCGAATGTACCAACAACACTGTTGAGTATGAAGCTCCAGTGCAAGGATTAAAGAAATCCATCGATCTGGGTGTCAAGGAGTTGAAGGTTTTCAGGGATTCTAAGATCATTGTTAGAAAAGTAAAGAATATTATTCATTGTAATTTGCCTCATCTTAAGAACTACCAACAGGAGGTGCATAGGCTAATAGAGCACCTTGACGCTTTCAATATCAGCGCAATCCCGAGAGAAAAGAACATTCTTGTCGACTCCTTGGCCACAGTTGCTTCCCAACTGTCACCTTTAGAATATTATGAAGCCTCTCGATTCATTGTGGAGCTTCTCTACAAACCGTTGGTGCCGAACAATATTTCCAGTTGGAAATTCTTTGAAGGTGACGAGAAAATCATAAACTTCTTGATCAACCAAGACAATTTCAAAGACCTAGCCCAAGAGAAAACAACTAAAACTAATCCCCAAATAGGAAAAGATGTTGGAAATCTAAAAGCTCACACAATCCCAAAGGGGGTAGCTAATCTAGAAAGTCTGTTTGATCTAAAGGATCGTTTTAAAGGACCCAAAAATGCGAAGACTGGTAGCTCTTGCCCCCTCCATGAAACTGTGAATCTTGGAACTCCAGAGAACCCGAAGAATGTTAATCTCAAAAAAACTATGTCTAAGGAAGAGAGGAAAGCCTACCTCAAATTATTCAGAAAATACCAGGATGTCTTCGCATGGTCCTACAAGGATTTGAAAACGTATGATACCTGCATTATTCAGAACACCATCCCGTTGAAACCTGAAATGAAACCTTTCCAGCAAAAGCTCCGGAAGTATCACCCGTCCCTAGAGCCTCTCATGTACCAAGAACTAAGGAAGCTTCTAGACCCGAGGATAATTTTTCAGGTCAAATATTCTTCCTGGGTGGAAAACCTCGTTCTGGTAAGGAAAACATTGGGTGAAATCCGACTATGCATAGATTTTCAGAACCTCAATAGAGCTTTAGAGAAGGATAATTATCCGATCCCGCTGATGGAGAAACTCCTACAGAACGTGTCGAGCTCGGAGATTTTTTCCTTACTAGACGGTTTCTCAGGCTACAACCAAGTGTTGGTTTCAGAGGAAGACCGTTTAAAGACCACCTTCCGAACCAAATGGGGAACCTTCGCTTATAAACGCATGCCTTTTGGGTTAATCAGTGCAGGAGCAACCTTCCAAAGGGCCATGGATGTGGCTTTTTGAGGGCTTATCAATAGGTGTGTGGTAGTATATTTAGATGACGTAACAGTGTATTCGAAGAATAGGGAAGAGCACATCCAACACTTAACTCAGATTTTTGAAAGGTGCTGAAAATACGGTATATCGGTCAATCCTAAGAAAACCATCTTCGGTGTCGAGGAAGGTAAGCTATTAGGTCATATTATATCTCAAGAAGATATCCACATGGATCCAGAATTAATTAATGTCATAGATAAACTCCTGCTACCCCATAACAAGAAAGCCATGCAATCCTTTTTTGGACAAATCAACTTTGTGAGAAAATTCACCCCCGATTTCGCCGAAATTATCAAACCCTTGCAAGAGATGATTCACAAGGATGCCAATTTCAAGTGGGATGATGAGCGAAAAGATGCTTTCAAAAATATCAAAGCCGCCATATCCTGGGCTCCGGTGTTGCGAAGTCCTGATTTTAACAGAGACTTTTCCCTTTATACTTTTGCTTCCGACCAATCACTAGCAGCAGTTTTGACCCAGAAATATGATGACAACAACGAAGCCCCAGTGTCCTTTATTAGTACTAATCTTCAAGGAGACGAGCTCAATTATCCTGCCATAGATAAACAGGCCTACGCGGTCTACAAGGCAATAAAACATTTCAGTTCCTACATTCTCAAAAATCACACTAAGGTGATTGTGCCACACCCTGCGGTCCGATCCTTGTTTACCCAACAAGAAATGGGGGAAAGAAGGGGGAACTGGATGGCAGTAGTCCAKAAATTTGATCTAGATATAAAACCTACCAAGCTAGTAAAAGGACAAGGTCTGTGTAAGCTCGCAGCCGAAGCCCAGGATCAAGAAAATGAAGATTTCGAGTGGGAAAACGAAATGGCACTATGGTGCAACRAAGTAGCATACATCTCCCCAACACAAGACTCCTAGTACAAGGATTTAAATTATCTTTTTCATCATGGGGATTGTCCTGAGAACCTCAACCCTAAGGAAAGGAGAGCCCTAATATTGAAATATGCACAGTATCATCTTATAAATTCGATACTCTTCTAGATCAACTATGATGGGTTATTATTGAGATGTCTCGAACGAGAAGACGCTGACAAGGTGTTAACGAAACTCAATGACGGTCCCACCGGAGGACACTTTGCAGGAAACACTACCACCCATAAGATTCTGAGAGTCAGTTATTATTCGCCCACCTTGTTTAAAGATGCTCACACTCACGCTAGGAACTGTAAGACTTGTCAATTAAGTGTCGGAAAGTAGAAAAAGGCAGCAATCCCACTTCATCCTAGGATTGTTTCCAGGCCTTTTGAGCAGTGGGGGTTGGATATTGATGCAGGAGCATCGCTCCATGTCAGCAGCGTGCCATCCAGCCAGCACATCCAGCACGCATTTAATGGAGAAAGGGAGAGGTGCAGCCCTCTCAATTTTGAAATTTGAAGTTTCAATAGATGTTGTAAGACTTTTAATGCCAGACCATGCCTTTGTATAGGTAGTGGTTGAGGTTTATTTTAATGGTTGCCTGTAGCAAGCCCATGACGTAGTCAATACTAGGCATCCATTTATGTAATGTAGCCGTAGGAGCCGCTCTGTGATGGGATAGCTCAAAGATGGTGAGGTTGAGGATAAGCTCGAGCGAGCCCTCTTTGTAATTAGAGAGAGTGATAGGACAAAGAATGAGAGAGATAGGAGGAGAGACCAGAGCAGAGAGGTCTCGAGAGAGAGCTGAGACTTGTTATAGTCTAGCCTTTGTAAACACCTTGTATAGGCATTTCTGAATGAATAGAAGAGCAGTTTTTCCTGCCATGAATTGTCTGTATGTGTTTGCATGTTTTTATGAATTTAGTGTTTTGAATGCATAACTGGTGAAGTATTTCATAAGTTTCAATTTCTTCCCATCTTGGAGTTTCCGAGTGCAAGGAGTGCACATAGTCCGCAAGGTGTGCATTGACAAAGGTGAGACAACCTCAGGAAAGCTCAAGAGGGATAGCATTGAACCATCATTAGTAGAGGTGCAAGGAGTGCATAGGAAGGAACTCTATCTCGAGTTCAGGGAAGACATAACTATTGAAGGTTTTGTAGAGCTCTGCCAAGAGGGCATCGAGCGAGTGCATAGAGTGCACTAGGGAACTCTATTTCAAGTTATGAGAAAAGAGAAGTGCAGAAGAGAAGACACTCACAGGGTTGCTCAATACTCTGTAGGCTTTGCAAGGTGAGCATCGAGCAAGAGGATGCTAGGTGGGCATAAGGAGTTTTCTTTTCAAGAAAACTTCTCGAATTTGAGTTATTCGAGATCCTCAAATGCAAAGTGTGCGTAGGAGTAAATCTCTGAGAGGACGAAGCTCAGAAGGGACAGTGTTTCTATAACATAGACGAGACCCAAAGGAACCAGGCTTGCAAGACGAAGAGTCAAAAGACGAGGCCTTCAAAACTCTAAAAAGATTCCAAGTCAGGAAGAAATCATAAGCGCAGAAGGAGGATGCCAAGTCATTGGCCAKAAGTCCTTGAGAAGCAGATGCAGACGGTCAGAATTCTCTGTGGAGAACTCATGAAATCGCGAGGACCGTAGGATCCAGTGGAGTTGTAAGGTCGTTAGGAGTTGGACAAACCCACCACCCTGATAACAAGAATCAACATGAACCATTGATCATGGTCAATTGAGCCAATAGATCATTTTGGGAATTCGGGGTTCATAAGTTTGAAGTGCAGGCCAAAATTCTTGGTCACTCCAAGTCCCGAATCGCAAAAGAGATTAACAAGGGTAGAATCGAACAGTGGAGCACTTCCAGGAAGAAGTGTCGAAATACCACGAGTCATCGGATCCAGCCAACTAGCGAGGAAGTTAAGGCTAAGTGTCTTTTAGCGTTCATAAGCTCAGGAGGAGTAGCAACTGTTGGATGGGAATCAACAGGAGCCATTGATCGTGCACACAGATTTCACAATTTTGGAATTCAAGAAATAGAGGGGGCTGTGATTCTGGAGTCGAGAGTTTCAAACTCCAAGTTCGTGAAATCTCGAAAAGAATGTAAGCCATTGGATCAAGGTAGGCTCACAGCCATCGATCTTGTCAAAGGAGAAATTTCAAAATTCAGGAAATCATAAGGGAAGAGGAACGATTGTTGGTTGTTTGCTCGAGTCCCAAAAAGCTGAAATTAGTGGGTAACAGGTGGCATGTGCTGGACGCATTAGAGGAGTCAAACTTCTTTGACATTTCAGGTTTCAGGGTTTCGGGACTCAAGAGGTAGAGTTACATGGTCAACACAACTATCGAAATCACGAAGAGAGAAACCCCGAAAGGTGGGTCCCCAGTATCAATCAGAGGATACATGCGGTGGAAGTCAAAGGAGTGGTCAAAGTTCCAAAGTCAAGGAACTTACGTCATGTCACTCGCTAGCCTTTTCGAGGTTCGGAATTTCGACAATTCCGAGGACAAGGAGCTGGGGCACTTTGCGTTGAAAACCCCGAAGTCGCGAAACGTGACGTGTCTTTGGAGTAGGGTCGTAGTCATGGAGGAATCAATCACATGGACCGAGATTTGGGCAGGGGTTAATCACTGTTGAGCCCCATTTCATCATTTGGGGACTGAAGAGTCAAGAGACTCGACATCAGGATCGTTGAAATCGCAAAATGAAAAAAGCACCCTGTGGATTAGCATATGGTCACAGGAGGTGGTCGCATGGAGGTGGGGCCTAGCCCGAGAAATATCGCTCACACTGTTTTGAATTTGTGCTCAGAGCAAAGGGGAGAAAGGACATGTGGATTCATTCAAAGGGTTCCAGCAGGAGTCTGAAGAGCCATTTCGGCTCAGAAGAAGATCGATCCAGAGACCGGGAGGTCGCAGAACCCTGCTGAGGTAGGGGGACTGCATCAAGTGGTATCAGAGCCAATAGATTTTATGTTTTCATATCATAGACAAGAGGAGGACTGTGAAGGGATACATTCTGATACCATCATGTGGTACCCGAGCTGATATTTTCGTCTGTAGACTTCAGGTGAAGGAGACAGGAGGTGAAGGAGGAGACAAAGTAATGATGCTCTGTGAAGATTGTTGCAAGGTGTGCAACAGTCAATAGACAACCAGGGGAGTTGTAGGAGGACATGGAGATGCTCTCAGACATAGAGTGATCCATACGCTTTCCAGGAGGGCAGGTGAAAGATGGAAATGGCTATTGAAGGCCATGAACGTGGTGAAAGAGGAGACCACCAGTAGATGAGTAAAGCAGAGATTGACAAAGAACTCGCTGAGATAAGGGCGAGAATGGAACAACTGACATTGAAGATGCAGCAGGAGGCAAAAGTACACTGGAGGTACGAATGGCCTCTGAACAAGAAAACCAAATGGCCTGTTCAAAATTTGTTGGCTAGGAAACAACAACAAGAGTTGAAGAAGTGGTTGAGGTATGTTGAAAACCTCAGTGACACAAAGCTGGTTTGCATCTGTGAGCCAGAAGTCAGAGAAACCCTCAGTGATGAGGAAGAGGGATCAATTTCAAATCTCATAAACTGCCAGGAGAGCAGGGATGAATTTTTGAATTGCCAGGTGGGAAATCAAATCAAATCAACAGGGGATCTCATAAACTGCCAGGTGGGCAGAAGTGGACTTTCAAGTTTCCGGGTGGGAAATGGAAAGAGATTAGTGGAAGGTATCGCGTACTGCCAAGGGGGAAGTGTTGAAAGTTCATATTACCAAGTGGGCAATGATATGGGATCAGATGATCTCATAGACTGCCAGGTGGGCAGTAGAAAATTCCCAAATTGCCAGGTGGGCAAGGGGAAAGAGATGAGACTATATGAAAGTCTCATGAACTCAGAGAGTTCAGATTAGCAAGGAGTGCTGACAGGAGAGAATCAAAAGAGCATTCTGATGATTGGGGGAATTCGGGTATTCCTACCAGATAGCCCAATTGAGGCAAGAGCATGTGTTGCGGATGCAACAACAGAAGGAGGACAACCAAAAGAGAATGTCAAAGAAGAGGAAGAAGTGGAGCAGACATTGATGTTTTCCCAAGGAGAAGAAGAAGAGAATTCAGTGGAGTTTCTCAAAATTTTCAGCCAGGAAGCTGAAACAAAAATGAATGTAGCACTGGAGTCTACAACAGAAGAGGAAATAGACAGCATGGATTTTGTTGATCTGTATGAAGAATTGGAAGCCCTAGAGAAGAGGGTGATGGTGAAAAGTTTGCACATCCGACAAGCCAAGATGGAAGAAGTTGGAAGTATGCCAACAGGAGAAATGGCAGCAGCAGAACTGCCACAAGAAGAAGTTGAGCAACATTTCAGTGAGGAGACTGCAAAGTTGGAGTCTGCAGTAGAGTGGCCACTTAGTGCCACAAAGAGAGATAAAGAGAGCAGGGGAGATCGAGCAGATCTTCCCATTGAGAAGACAGAAGTGCAGCAAAGAAGACTGCATACAAAGAGCCAGCCACTAGAGCAGCTGGACGAGGTAATTGAAGAAATCAGAAGGTTGATGTTGAGTTCAACAGTAGAGACTGCCAGTAACGAGAAGCTGAGTAGAAGGGAGCCTGCAAGAGCAGCAGGGCAGCAACAACAGCAACAACAAAGCAAAGGAGCATATGGATAGCTCCAAGGGAAAGTTTGGGATCCATGTGGATTTCAACACTGGAGAAGAGGAGCTCATGATCAGGGGATCATGATTTTTCCAACTGAGTATGATGCAAGAGCATCGCTCCATGTTAACAGTGTGCCAGCCAGCCAGCACATCCAGCACACATTTAATGGAGAAAGGAAGAGGCCCAACCCTCTCAATTTTGAAATTTGAAATTTTAATAAATGTTGTAAGGCTTTTAATGCCAGACCACGCCTTTGTACAGGTAGTGGTTCAGGTTTCCTTTAATGGTTTCCTGCAGCAAGCCCAGGACGTAGTCAGGACTGGGCATCCATTTATGTAATGTAGTCGTAGGAGCCACTCTATGATGGGATAGCTCAGAGACGATGAGGTTGAGGATAAGCTCGAGAGAGCCCTATTTGTAATTAGAGAGAGTGATAGGACAGAGAATGAGAGAGATAGGAGCAGAGACCAGAGCAGAGAGGTCTTGAGAGAGAGATGAGACTTGTTATAGTCCAGCCTTTGTAAACACCTTGTATAGGCATTTTTGAATTAATAGAAGAGCAATTTTTCCTGCCATGAATTGTATGTATGTGTTTGCATGTTTTTATGCATTTCGTGTTTTGAATGCATAACTGGCGAAGTATTTCATAAGTTTCAATTTCTTCCTGTCTTGGAGTTTCTGAGTGCAAGGAGTGCACATAGTCCGCAAGGTGGGCATTGACAGAGGTGAGACAACCTCAGGAAAGCTCAAGAGGGATAGTGTTGAACCTTCATCAACAGAGGTGCAAGGAGTGCACAGGAAGGAACTTTGTCTCGAGTTCAGGGAAGATGGAACTACTGAAGGTTCTGTAGAGCTCTGCCAAGAGGGCATCGAGTGAGTGCATAGAGTGCACTAGGGAACTCTATTTTGAGTTCTGAGAAAAGAGAATTGTCTAAGAGAAGAAACTCACAGGGTTGCTCAATACTCTGTAGGCTCTGCAAGGTGAGCAT
>SNQJ01S0001299.1:503399-536820 GCA_010110895.2 Picea sitchensis | reverse complement strand
CCTACTGAGGTAGGGGGACTGCATCAAATATCATAGGAGAAATTACCCCTAGTTATTCAAAACTCCACATGTACATTCTTACTGCTATCGACTATTTCACCAGATGGGTAGAGGCCATTCCTCTGACTCATGTAAACAAGAAGGTAGTATTCCAATTTATAGAACAACAGTTGATTACAAGGTTTGACGTCCCTTATGTTCTGGTATTTGATAATGAAGCCTACTTTTCTTCTACCCTATTAACTGAATTTTCTCTGGATAAAGAAATTATAATCAACTACTCTGCAAATTACTACCCGCAGGGAAATGGTGTGACAGAATCGACTAATAAAAACCTAGTAAGGATACTAAAAAATATGGTTACAGATAAACAAAGAAATTGGCATAATGAACTTCATAATGCCCTATGGGCCGATAGGGTCACACCCAAAGAAGCCATAGGAAATTCCCCATATTTCTTAGTCTATAGGCAAGAAGCTATCCTCCCGAATGAGCTCTATCTGCCATCTCTTCAATTGGCCCAAGACTCCCAGGAAGAACCCTCGTCATCCATGCAACATAGAATCAACACTCTACTCATGTTGGAGGAAGAGAGAGAAAAGGCTAAGTCAAAATTCCTGGCTCACCAACAGATAGTGAAACAATGGTTTGATAAGCATAAGGCTAAAGAAAAGATCTTTGAGGTAGAAGACTTAGTGCTTAAGTAGGACAAAGAAAACGAACCTAAGGGAAAACATTCTAAGTTTCAAAGCCTATGGCTTGGACCCTTCCAAGTAGCCGAGAGAATCGGGGCAGGTACCTATCGATTGCAAAACCTGAGGGGGAAACTTGACGCCCTCCCAGTAAAAGAACAAGCCCTAAAACGATACTTTCATTGAATAAATATATATATATATATATATATATATATATATATATATATAATATTGTAATATATGTAGATATAAATAAATTGGGTGCGGGAAGCAAAGAGAAATCAGAGATTTTGCATTCCTCCAGTGAATCGCCATTTATTGGGCACTCAACACACCCTAAAAAATCTATGAACTTTTTTTTTTTGGGTACTACTCAATCTTATTCGTCGATTGTCTACATGAATCGGCGACCCAGAGTTTCCCTGACTCACTTGAGAAATTTGACATCGGCAAAAGATAAAGGCGGTGAAAATCGTTTGGAAATTCAAAGTAGCCGAGTACCGACCTTCATCGGTGTCGGCCAATGAAAGCGTTCCTTTCCCACAAACAACCTTAGGGAGGATTTCGCCAAATCCCGATCCATTCGGTTTTAGAGGGAAAAAGTGAAATAATGAACACTACATAGAGGTAAGGAGTAAATAGTCGATCCCTGATCCCTACGTCGGAGTGATGTGGAGCGACGAGACGTTTTGCCTCCTTATGTGTCAGACACACCACATTCAAAGATGGTAGTTAATTCGTAGATCGTGCATTAGTTACTAATTCATGCACGAATCAAAAGGATCCGTTAAACCCACTGATACAATGTATCTTCCCCCGTGCCTCCGTCGTTAACTAGTTAAGGTTTATTTGCAGAAATTCGAGGGTAATTTATTTTGAATTTATATTTATTACTCATATTAAATGATTGATATGACTGGTATTACCTCTCTAGTTATATCCTTCTCGGGTCATTGTGCATGGCCCCATTCTGCACAACAAGAAATTCTGAACAAACAAAAGAGTGAAGCCAACAACCTAGAAGAAAACACCCAAAGTTCAGTGAGTATTAAGCAATTGTCATAGCAAGCATTAAACGTATGTATCTTCTAATGGTTTTCATGCATTTCATTGTTGCATGTCCGCACTCAACGCTGCTCTATACGCATGTTCAAATGACATTTTAAATTGCAGGAACAATGCCTCCGAAGAAGCCTTCCACCAGGAAATCCCCGAGAGCCTCTAAGATGTAAGAATCAGAAGTAGGAGAAGGCTCCTCCCCATCAGTTGCGAGACAATTAGAATTTTCTCCCAAGCCAGTGTCTGTCATTAACAGAATCACCAAGGAGCCCTTTTTCCAGCCCCCATCTTTTGGAGCTACGGAAGCAAGCATTGGAGCCAAGATGGCATTTCCTTGCTGGGAAGAAGTCTTCAAGAAAATCAAGAAAGAATAAACCCTCGAATATACCCCGCATGGCGATCCTGAAACAAGGAAACTCAACAACGAAGTCCTCCCCAACATTCGCAAAGAGTATCTGCACATGGTGGCAAGCCGGTCTCCAGTGTTTCCTTGCATCGAGCTCCTAAAGTGAATTATTGACCACACTGACACCCAAAAATGTTTGATCAATGATGATAACGGTGAATGCGTCGGAGTCTTCCTGCCATCAGAGGTGCAGAGTTACTATAAGCTCAAATATTCTGAGCTAAAGATTTCATATTGAGTTTCTATGCGCCGCATGATACCAGCAAAATCATGTCGTCTTGGTGGAGAGAAGACAAAAAATTCACAAACCGGACTGATGGCTAGTATCCAATAGGAAACCTCGGGGAACCATACATATATCTCATGGCTCTACTCTACAGCTTACATGGGGAGAAAGACTGCTCCCGATTTTCAAAGGCTTGGATGCCTCTAGCTTTTACAGTCATTATTTCAAGCACAGGCTTCAATTGGGGTGCCATCATCTCCAAGCAGTTGAGCACCTGCATAAAACAAGCTCATGTGCCAAAGGAGGGAGATACCCTCGCCTTCTACATGGCCTCGTATCTACTGGACGTCATCTGGGCTAGGAACGCTTTCACTGGGATGAACCTGAATTGGCACTCTTCGAAGCTCACGATCCATGTATACTTCAACATCTTATGGGAAAACAGGTAGAAGAAATCCTATACTGTTATCTGTGATCAGTTTATTGCATGCACATACTTCTTGCTCTTCAGGAAAGAATGCCCTAGATTGTCATATGAAGCAAATAAGGTTATAACCAAGATTGGCCACTGGTATTTAGATAAACCAGAAACCTACATCAGGGTTTTTGGCACCAGAGGGGCACCCCACTTATTACCCATTTATGTTCCTGACCGCCTAGTGTTAGGGGAAATTTGCTATCAAACCATCCTACAAAGATACAATGCAACTTTAGTGAAAGACAAGAAGCAGGCTTTCATACCATATGGGTTTCATATCGGATACTGCATGGTCAAAGATGTCGTGCATGCTAAACAACTCGGTCTAGGTCAATTGGAATTTTGGTTCCAAACAGGCCGATTTCGCAAACACGATCCCAAGGGATTGGTTCTACATCACGTGTTGGAGGTATCATCCTGTTGGCCCTATGCCCACGACTAGTTAGAAGATGAAATATTTACTGAGAATACCCAAGACTGGAATATGGTGGCATTCAGGAGAGATGATCCTCAAGGAACCAGGTTTAGAGCTATGAGCCACGAAGAACAGACAACATTTCTAGAGCAGACAATTCAAGAAATTAGCCGACACCCAGGAGGAGCAGTTGCATATGAATTGTATGAAGAAATAAGTGATCTCGAAGAAGACATTGAAGTTGTGGGAAATCACCAAGAATCCCCAGTACAAATCAGGGAGCTTCTAGAAGATCAAGTTGCACGAGAAAAGGGTACGTTGTTACTTCAGCAAACAAAGTTGATGATGAAACAAATGAGAGATGACCCGTATCTTTTCATAGGACCTGAAGTCTCAACTGTTGTTCAAAGTATCATGACGAAGTCATATGATCATGGGTCCATAGACCCCAACAACGTCCATGGGTTAGGAAATCCTGAACCCGCAACATCGTCGATCGATCCTTCGGAAGAAGGGACAACTCAACCAGAGACAGGTCAAGTCTCGATAGAGACACAAGCACCCAATCCCTTGAGCACTCTTATACATATTTACAGTGACGATGAGAGTCTAAAACCCGCTCATGGAACCCTAGTGCGAGTCCAAGAGGAAAAAGGTCCTGAGAAAATCACTTCCCCTGAGCCCGAGGTCCAAGACAAGCAAGCCTTACAAATGGAAATAGGGTTTGAAGGTGGCCTCGACACAAGAGAGTCCGACAGACAGGAAGCAGAAGAAAGACCAAGTGGAAAAACTCCACAAAATAAAATCTACAGTTCTACGGCCGACGAGCAAGTAAGAAATGATTATGATCTCGATGCCTCCATTACGCCCAATATTCAAGTCCCAAACGAACAACAAGTAGAGGCCGGATCCACAAAACAAAGTGAAGAAATTTGAGAACCCACTTCTGAGAAGGTATACACCATGGGTAGCTTGAGAAACAGCCTCTCATGGGGAGATCAACAGATACCAGAACTGGTAGATGAAGTAGCAGACATCTATGTGATCTCCTACGATCAAAAGAGGAAGGCTATCATTCAAAGGACCGCGAAGAGGTGAAGGATCACTTTGGATCAATCCATCATGGTTACCATAGAGGAGAACTTAATCAACACTATAGATGCTCGCACGTCTAAACTGATCGGCATAGGAAAATCCCTCTCAGATGTCGCTCATGACAGAGCCAGGAGAGATGAAAAGGAACTAGTTGACCCCTGGGAGGAGCTCAAACACCTGCGCCATCTTGTCAAATACTATAAAGGAGCTACACATACCACCGTATATATGAAGGAAGAGTTCAATGGAGTTTATAACGAGTTCAATAAGGAAAGGCACCTGTTAACCAAGAACATAGTCGAGTTCCAGGAGGATACTCTCATGGCACTCTCGACATGCAAAGAGATGAAAAAGTGGCATGAAAAGGCACAGCTAGCGGTAGAGAGACTCGAATACATTGAGGCAGTCCAACAGGGTCGAGAAAAGGAAAATCATGGCATTCAGCTGGTCAAAAAAAGTAGTCTTGACCGCATGAAGAAATCTATCGAATACTGGGCGAAGGTGATCCGAGATCCACACCGAGAAATCCAAAAGCAATGGGCCAAGTGCAAAAAACATTGGGGTAAAATTAATAAAGTAATGAAAGATGTCGGTCTCCCCGAATTCGACACCCTCGATGAATTCACTAACCTGAGCGATGTGTTCAAGACGCACTCCATACAAGACTCGCTTTGGGCCGAAGAGTGTGTAAAGGTCACCGATGAAAAGCCATGGCAAGTGAAACAATTTGCAGGACACCCGATCAGAGCTCGAGCCATGCTACAATAGTTGAACTCCAGTTTGGTAAAGTACCGAACGCATGCAGTGGATATCGGAGGAGTATATGTTTCCCCTATGGAACAACACAGTTTCCCATGGGCTCAAACCTGTGAATATYTGTTTATCAGCTGGTATGAATATGAAAGAAGCCACCCTTTTCAAGAGACATCTCAGGTGGACTATTGAAAGAAACTGTTGGATGATCACTCCATGTGACAATTTTTGTTTGGTCYGAACTGTATTTAGCCTTTAATTTTGGTTGAATTTTAGATTATAAATAGAGACATCGACTGATTAGTCAAAGGTCAATGGTTGTTGTAAGAACTATCTCTTTTTGGTTTGTTGATAATTCTTTTGAGACTGCTATGAATTGAGAAGTCCTTCTGGACCAAAGACAAGCTATTTTCATCAAATGTATGTGATTGGAGTTGGAGAAGAATTACTTCCTATCATGTTCCAAGAATGATGCAATAAATGAGTAAGAGCAATCGATTCTGTTGTCAAGTTATCTGGTGCAATGTTTTGATGTTCTTTGCTTTAATCATGAAGATAAATCATTGTGTTGTTATGTAATGAATCTTATGGT
Organism: Picea sitchensis; assembly: GCA_010110895.2. NCBI lineage: Eukaryota > Viridiplantae > Streptophyta > Pinopsida > Pinales > Pinaceae > Picea > Picea sitchensis. The sequence goes on along the minus strand of SNQJ01S0001299.1, from coordinate 531,101 downwards.
AGAGGAATTATTTTTCTTTCCATGATCTTGGTTACATATGTGTTTTTCTTTATGTTAGTTAGATTCTCAGGCAGTAATTGGATGCTCATTTGGTTAATGTATTATTACTAGGCCCTTTGGTATAGAGTTATTTTCTGCACGTTTGAGCAACGGTTTATCCCAAGCTCAGCCCCTTCTCAGTAGTTGAAATTCAATCCTGTTGATTGCCAAGTTGGCTTATGTTGGCTTGCGTCTCTCAGACCATCCCCACTCAAGAGAAAATACAGAAAATAATGGTCCTACCTGAAGGGAGAACCTTCACAAGAAAACACAAAGCCCATCGATAAATTGGTCGGATCGCAAGATCTGAAAAACCATTCCATCTCAAACGTTGCAGAGTCTAATTGGGCCTCGGTGGCGGGTTTGGTTCCTACTATTGAATCAAGGGATTTAAGACCCATCAACACATTCTTGATTCTATTTTGGCTTGAGAAATCTATCATTTGATTTTCTTCTTCCTTTTTACTTCTATAGCTTCCTTCCTTAACAAAGTTCATGACTTGTAATTGCACCTTTTCCCTTTTGAGAAAGATGATCCTTTCTCATGTTTGTAAATGGTGCTCCATTTGTCATTGTATTCTTTCTTATTATATCCAAGACCAATTTTTTCATCAGCTAATCTTTGGCTCTTCCAAATATTATCTAGGATAGTTGAGCTATTCTAGAAATTAACAATCTTATTTGTCTTTTCATTCATCTTTTTGAGATTGACTATTTCTAACTTCAACATGTGACATAATTCTTCCTTTTTAGTCAACTGAATCTTCAGGGCTTCTTCCACTTCCTTAGCATGTTCAAGTTGAGTCTTTAAATTGATGACTATTTCTTCTGTCTCATCCAAGACTTCTTTTCATTTAATAGTTTTTTCATATGTCTTCAATTCTTCCATATCTTTTGTTAGATCAAAAACTTTAGTTTTCAATATTTTGATTTCTTCCTCGTATTCTAGTTGAATCCTTTTGAGGTTGATGGCTTCTAATTCAAACATTTGGCATGATTATTCCTTTTTAGTTATTTGGATCTTCTGAGCTTCTTCCTTTTTCTTAGCTTCTTCAATTTGAGTCATTAGATCTGTATTAGTACTTTCATTTATGTTTTTGAAATTGATGATTTCCAATTCTAACATGTGCTAAGAATTGTGTTTCCTTGTTAACTGGATCTTTAGGTCTTCTTCACTTTCTTTAACTTCATCAAGTTGAGTGTTTAGAGTGTTAACTAATTCTTCTGATTCTTTTAGTACTTCTTTTATTTTATTGTCATGTGTCTTTAATTCTTCCATCTCGTATGTTAGATTAGTAACTTCGGTTTTCAATCTTTTGATCTCTTATTCTTTGTTTACTAACTGAAAATTTTGTTCATTCTCTTCATGGTTAGATTGATCTAACTATCAAAGTTTCTCCAACTCTTCAAAAGTACACATAACTATGTATTCAATATGGTCAAGAACATCCACATGAAATTTAATATGCATATAATTTATTGGTTCCATATGAATCTCATCTATTGCAACTGTAACACCAGTCTTAAGATTATGTAATTTTTCTTTAGTGATTATTGAGGTATGCCTCAATTCCTTGATGAGGTTGTCTTCCTCATTGTTGACTGAGGTTTGTATCAAATCCTGCATTTGATTCTGATTAGAAATCTGTAACACCCCAAGGCTGAGCCCCTACAGAATTGTAAATATGTTTATAGGTTGGTGAGCCAAGTGTTTATAAGTTGAAGACTTATATGTTTATTAGGTTGGAGAGCCTAGATGCTTAAGGCCATGAGCCTGATTTTTGTATATGTAAATGCACATATCATTAATAAAATTACATTGTTATGTGTAGACCGACCATGAAGAAAGAGTTATGGGGGACTAAGCTCCATTAGGTAGGGTAAGGGAGGGGGATAAGTGTCTAGGCCTAGGGGATAAGCTAGAGGTCTTGTCCCTAAGGGAATAATATTTATTTATTATTTCCTAAAGGCTAAGGTGGACATGATTGGTCTTGTCTTAAGTTCCTGGGAAAGGGAACGAGTGCTAAGTGGAACTCATGCAGTTGCAGGAAGACAGGTGTTGATCTGGGCGCATGTTGTTATAGTTGGGAAAGCCAGCGCGTTGGGGGTTCGCTTCCCATTCTAGCATTTCTCTCCATCCTTGCATCTGGACCAGTCTCGAGTTTCATCATGAACTTTACGATTCTCTGGAAGTCTGTCACCCTTCCCTATTCACCAGGATTCAGGCATTGAACCAGTTCTCCATCATCATCACCTTTGTATCTACAACACACCTTTGGAATCCTGCAGTTATATTTGAGTTATCCCATGTGTTTATTGTGAAGCCCAACGCACCCTATAACTGCCTGACCAGTGATGTGTCTTAATTGTTGGTCGTTGTATCCCACACAGTTCCTTGACTAAGTGTGTCTTGTTTCCATCGTCTATTCTTACTGAGCTTGTTGTTTCCATCACCTTTTTGGGAATTGACTTACAAGTTGGATTGAAGAAGTAGGTTGTCAAGCCTACAAGCAACTCTCTCTAGGTGAGAGAGGTTGTTGGGGAAGTGATTTCCCAGAGGGAGCCCAACTACAACTATAATGCTCTGAGAATTCCTATCTAGTCTGTTGTTGAAGCCCTGGAAGGGAAGTGGGGCAGCGGAAGGACTGTTGAGAAGACAAGGGGCACATTTCCTAGGGTGGGACAAACATGTGGGGAATGAGAGGTTGTAGGTTGTTAATGTGAGCTGGCTCCTGGAAGAAAATCCTTCCTGTTGATCTGTGTAACTTTCATGTTGCCCTTTCTAAGCCTGGGAATCCCTTTCCCAGTGGAGTTTAGTCCTAGATTGGGGGTGACCCACTGTTGAGCGTGATGAGCAACGTGATCTAAGGTTGGGAGGTTCGTAGAAGGTCTGCATGCAGTTGGTGGTCATATGTTTAAAGGTAAGTACCAAATATCTGTGATTGTATGTTGTGTAATGTTATATGTGTTATAAATGATGGGTAACGCTTGTATAGATAATATATGTTGTATATGTAGGCTTACCATCATTTCCACATTAATCTGTGTGTTCTTACTATATGTGGTATGTATGCATATAATGTCTGTATGTTTTAATGTTATTTCCGCATGAATAATGATATGAACAGAATGTTGTAACTGTTAATTTGTGTTAAATATGCATGCATATAAATTGACAAATTAGTAACAGAGCTAAGAGAGAGACGTCCAAGAAGTGATGTTTCCCATCATGTTGGTGGCTGGGGGACATTACAAAATGGTATCAAAGCCATGGTTTCAACACTGAACTTGGATGATCCATGTTAGTGGAAGATGAAACAAAAGTTTCAGAAAGAATTATTGTCGAAAAGGACAAAACTCAAATTCAGAGCCCATGGTTTCTACCTGGAACCTGGATGGGCCACGAACGAGAAATTCGACGTAGAAGGTCCTAAGAATTTTGAGGTATAGAGTGTCAGAAGGGCATTGAAATAATACTTGGACTATGTTCGGAAACACAGGAGGTGTAACAAGTTTAAGAAATGGCCACAGAGAAAGAAATCACAACATTCCTGGTGTTGGGACATTAGATCTGGGCGAGAGAAGGATAACCCATCAAATCAAGTGAAGATTAAGTCACAATAGTCAGATCTCTTGAAGGGAGATCGACGGTGGGGAGCCATTGCAGAAATCACAAAGGAAATTAAAGCATGAGTAATTTGAGACTCTGCAATCCCTCGGGATCGTTGATATTGCTCGATCAACATATCAACGGTGGATATCAATCCCACTACGAACAAGCATCTTAACATTGTGGAGATTAGGAAGGAAATTAAAGCGTGAGCAAGTTGAGTTTCCGCAATCACTCCTGGTTGTCGATATTCATGGTCCATTAAAACACGACTGTCAATATTGAAAAGTGAAATAAGCGCCCAAAGGTTAAGCCGAGGTCATAGCTCTCGGTCACCTATAGAGAAGACAGAGAGAACTTCATGCAATTCCTGTCTGTCGATCCAAGCAGGGGATACGTGTCAGAAGATCGACTTGTTCGAGAATTTGGCGTTCGTGATAAACGGGGTGTGCTAAGGTGAAATATATTGAATCTCGAAGTCCCGAAGTGGCGTGGCATGATGACGTCACCCAGGGTGATGTGGACTTCCTTAGTCCTACCACGTGTCAGTCATAATGGTACTTTTGACGACCTTGTTGGACCAAAATAAATCTAACACATGAGGCAACGTGTCACACACTTATATGATGACAATTGTACTATGTGGGCCCTGAAAGGTAAATTAGATCGAAAATTCAGAGTTTGGGAGATTTGAGGAATGCCAAAGTGAAATCTTTCGAAGTCCCAAAGTGACGTGTTCATGCTGACATCACCAAGGATGACGCAGACACATGGGATGTGTGCCACATGTTAGTGAGTTGAGAACCTGTAGAGGATAGCCACTTCAGGGAAAAGTGGGGTCGCATGGTTTGAGAATTCCCGAAGGTCGAAGGCCAGAGTATACCTCGATGGTTGATCACAAAGGATATGTGGCAGTAGATGTGGTAGTCTAGAGACTTGGCACTCTGGAAGGATTGAGAGTATGGATAGTTTGGAACTCACGAAGCCGGAGTTATGAAGTAAATATCAGTTGTTGGATGTTGGGAATCTGAGGGTTGTTGTTCCACCCCACTTCGCGAGTTCACCAATGCGGTACTCTGGGAGATTGGTTGTGATGTTCTTTGGAAACTGTCGAAGCCTAGAGTTTTGAAGCTCCTGTCCACTATAGATCATAGCAAGGAATGTGGACCATAGATCCACTGTTCTTTGTACGTTGTAAGTTTGTTGTTCTATGATGGTTGGGACAGGTGAAAAAAGGGAAACCTCTGAAGCCCCAGAGCCCAAAGTTTCAGGACTCCAGATAAGCACCCAAATCATTAGCACTGGGTCACAGTCGTGGTCCCATGCGAACCAAGGGAAGAATAAAAAAAAGGGGCTAACGCCCAAAAAATTGTTGCAAAACAAAGTGGGGCTTAGAGATAGAAGCGCGAAGGGGTTCTTGACTGACCAAGACCCGATGAAAATGGAATCTAATATTGCTTTTATTGAATTGGATTGGTTTATTCTAGAAAAATTTTAAAGTCTATTAGCCTGAAAAAAAAATTGTTGACTGCACATTTTGTAGAATTAACAATCGTCAGAACCGAACTGAATTGTCGCATAGTGCAGAGAAATGGAGGAGGCACAGGATGCTTTCATTTCAGAGAATGAAGCGAGAGGAATGGATGTACATTTGGAAGTTAAAGGATCGAACTCTAATGGGAATGGAGAAGAAATATATAAAGAAGAGAACATGATGAAAATCATTAAAAAGTTACATAAAGATGCCCAAACTCACCGAGCAGATAACAAAAAGCTCATGAAAGTCAGGGAGAATCAGGGAGAATTCAACATGAAGTTGATGCAGAGCTTGGAGAGAATAGAAAATAAATTGGATAAGGAGAGTGGTGCAAGCAAATCAGGAAGTTACAGAAGAACAAAAAGTGATAGCAGACATCACCAACACTCTCTGAGGCATTCCAATAAGAGAGAACACAACATCTCAAGTCCATCCTTTGTTAGGAAGTGGATGAGCTATGAGGAGAAATGAACAAAATCAAACCTCCTGCTTTTGATGGGGAGCACAAGAAGGATGAAGATGCAGAGACATGGTTGTTGGGAATGAGAAAGTATTTTCAATTGCATAATTATTATTCTCATGCAGAAGGAAGAATTGTCATCTATCAACTTAAAGGTAAGCCATCCATGTGGTGGGATCAACTTGTGAAGGTGAAACACATTAAAAAGAAAAATGTTACTTGGAGGGAATTCAAGAAGTATTTTGAAAAACAATACTTGACTAAGAGGTACTATGACAAGAAAATGAAAGAGTTATTTTAACTCAAGCTTGGGAGTATGACAATAGATGAATATGAAAGAAGGTTTTTAGAATTGTTGAAGTATGTCTCTTTCATCAAGGATGAGACAATAAATATTCAGAGGTATTTGAGTGGTTTTCCACCATTCATCAGTGAAAAAATACAATATGATGATCCCAAAACATTGGAGGAGAACATAAGGCGATCTAAGTGTCTATATGATCAGAAAAAAGCAAGGCCAACTTTACAAAAATCTTGGGAAGACAAGAAGAAATTCAAGATGGATTGGAGGAAGAAGGGGATTAAGCCACCATTATTCAGAAATAATCCTCAGGGACAACCAACTTCTAGAGAACCCAAAACGATTGAGACAGGTGGTCAACGGCCAAGGAAGCCACTTGTTCAATGTTGGGGTTGTAAAGGAGATAATATGTTTAGAGATTGTCCTCGCATAAGTGGCAAAGTGAGAGTTGTTCACAATTTTTAATGAGCTGAAACAGTGGGGGACATGGGAATAAATATACCAAGGATCTATGCAACCTTAGACAACAAGCAAGCAGAGTATCAATCACATATGATTAAAGTGGAAGGTATGATCAACAACCAAACCATTACTATTTTAATTGATTCAAGTGCTAGTCATAGTTATATAGATCCTAATATCGTGGAAAGTTTTCATTTGTCAAGAAGCAAGCATGGAAAATCTTGGTTGGTTCAGCTAGCTACTAGAGCCAAAAGAAAATTCAATGCGATGGTTAAGTCATGTCTTATGGACATGAATGGACTAAACATGAGGGAAGATTTAAACATCTTGCCTTTAGGTTCTTATGACTGCCTAATTGGTATGGATTGGTTAGACCAACACCATTCCATGTTAGACTGTCGTAACAAAGCATTCACTTGCCTAGATGAGGAAGGAAATCAAAGAATAGTCCAAGGAATTCCTAGGGAAGTGACTATCAGAGAAATTTCAACAATGCAACTAAAGAAATGCTACATGAAACGTTGTCAAATATTTGCAGCTCATATGGAGGAAGCATCGAAAGATAAGGTGACAAATCTAGAGGACCATGCAGTCCTGGAAGACTTTGAATATGTGTTCAAGGAGGTACTAGGACTACCCCCAAATATAGATATTGATTTCTCTATAAATTTAATGCCTGGAGCAGCTCCAATGTCAAAGACTCCTTACAGAATGAGTACACCAGAGCTGAAGGAGTTGCAAATGCAGCTTGAATAAATTCTGAAGAAGAGGTATATACACCCAAGTGTGTCACCTTGGGGTGCCCCAATCTTGTTCTTGGAAAATAAAGATGGGACATTGAGATTGTGCATTGATTTCCGACAGTTGAATAAAGTGACTATAAAGAACAAGTATCATCTACCAAGGATTGATGATCTCTTCGATCAATTGAAGGATGCAAAGATATTTTCAAAGATAGATCTCAGGTCAGGATACCATCAAGTAAGGATTAAAGAGGAAGATATCAGAAAGACCGCCTTCAGGACAAGGTATGGTCATTATGAGTTCACAGTGGTGCCATTTGGGTTGTCAAATGCACCAGTTGTTTTCATGTGCTTAATGAATGGTGTTTTCCAAGATTATTTAGACAAGTTTATCATTGTCTTTTTGGATGACATCCTTGTATATTCCAAGTCAGAATAAGAGCATGAGCATCATTTGAGGATGGTGTTGCAAGTGCTAAGAGAACATCATTTGTATGCCAAATTGAGCAAGTGCTCATTTTATCAAAATAGAATTCACTACTTGGGACATATCATATATGAAGAAGGGATAATAGTGGACCCTGAAAAGATTGAGACCATTGAAGGGTGGACAACACCTAATAATGTGACAGAATTTATATCCTTCATGGGTCTAGTTGGTTACTACATAAGGTTCATTGCAGGGTTTTCAAGAATAGCTCACCCCATCACTTCCTTGCAAAGGAAGGGGAAGAAGTTTCAATGGACAGTAGAATGTGAAATGAGTTTCAAGCAATTCAAGCAGTTGTTAACCAGTGCTCCAATTCTATAGATCGTTGATCAGAATGAATATTTCGCGGTTTGCACAGATGCGTGCAAAGAAGGACTTGGAGGAGTCCTTAGTCAGACCGGATTTGTAATATGTTTTGAGTCCAGAAAATTGAAGGAGCATGAAAGGATATATGCCACTCATGATTTGGAGTTGGTAGCCATAGTGCATGCTTTGAAGAAATGGAGGCACTACCTCATGGGAAAGAGGTTTGAGCTAAGGACAGACCATAATGGTCTGAAATATTTATTTGATCATCCAACTCTAAATGTCAGGCAAAGGAGATGGTTAGAATTCCTCTGTGAATATGACTTTGATATAAAGCATATCAAGGGGAAAGAGAAAAAAGTGGTTGATGCACTCAGCAGAACAGTGCATGAGTTGCATGCTACAGCCATTAGCGTGTACCAATCAGATTTGAAAGACAGATTTGTAGAGGCTGCAAAATCAGATTTGCAATACATGGAATTGGTAACAAAATTGCAGCAAGGTAAAATGCAGCAAAAGGTTGAGGATTATGAATTGGGAATTGATGGAATCCTCCTATACAGAAACAGAGTTTATGTACCCAAATATTCTGAATTGAGGAGTGTGATTTTAAAAGAAATGCATAATGTGCCTTATGCAGGACACCCAGGATATCAGAAAACAATTTCAGCAGTCAAAAGCCAATATTATTTATCAGGCATGAAGAGGGAGATTGTTGATTTTATTGTCAAATGTTTGGAATGTCAAAGGGTAACGGATGAGCATAGACACCCAACTGGTTTAATGCAGCCATTACCCATTCCTAAGTGGAAATGGGAAGTTTTAACAATGGATTTCATCACGGGATTTCCCAGAACAAGCAAGCAGCATGATGCAATCATGGTGGTGGTGGACAAGCTTACTAAAGATGCCCATTTCATTCCTATGAAGACTACTCATAAAGAAACTAATGTTGTTGATATTTATATGAGGGAAGTAACATGATTGCATGGCGTACCCAAGAGAATTGTGTTTGATAGAGACCCAAAGTTTACATCAAATTTCTGGAAGGGGCTATTCAAAGGGTTCGGAACAAATATGAACTTCAGCACAGCATATCATCCTGAGTCGGATGGGAAAACAAAAAGGGTGAACCAAGTGAGCGATGACATGCTAAGGATGTATGTGATGGACAAACCATATAAATGGGAAGATTATCTACACTTGGTAGAATTTTCCTACAACAATGGGTATCAAGCATCATTGAAGATGAGCCCATTTGAAGCACTTTATGGCAGAAAGTGCAACACCTCAGTAAGTTGGAACAACCTAGCTGATAGGGTAGTGGTTGGGCCAGAGTTGCTCAAGTAAATGGAAGAACAAATGTTGAAGATTAAGAAGAATTTGAAGGCTGCCCAAGATAGGAAGAAAAGTTATGTTGATAAGAACAGAACTCACAGGGAATTTAAAGTAGGCGATCATATATTCCTGAGAGTGAAGGCAACAAAATCTCCCTGAAGTTGGGAAATTTTTCAAAGTTGGTAGCTCGATATTGTGGGTTGTTTGAAATCCTAGAGAGGATCGGTCCAATAGCATATAGGATTTCATTGCATGCATGCATGTCTATACATAATGTATTTCATGTGTCATTGATTAAGAAATATATATCTGATGCTAATCATGGTATTGATTGGAATGTGATTCAGGTGGAGCAACAAAGCACTTTTCAGATGCATCCAGTGTGTATATTGGACTAGAAAAGAAAGCAGCTCCGGAATCGAGCCATAGGGCTCGTAAAATTTCAGTGGAATTGGTACGGTCCTGAGGACGCAACATGGGAGCATGAAGATGTTATGCAAGCAGAATACCCACATCCTTGTGAAGATTTTGGAAATGTTGTTGTTGTTGTGTAAGTAAGTTGCACCGAGGACAGTGAAAAAATAAGGGGGGGGGATTGTAACACCTCAAGGTCGAGCCCCTGCATAATTGTAAATATGTTTATAGGCTGGTGAGAAAAGTGTTTATAAGCTGAAGACTTATATGTTTATTAGGTCGAAGAGCCTATATGCTTAAGGCCATGAGCCTGATTTTTGTATATGTAAATGCACATATCATTAATAAAATTACACTATTGCATGTAGATCGACCACGAAGAAAGAGTTATCGAGGACTAAGATCGACTAGGTAGGGTAAGGAAGGGGACTAAGTGTCTAGGCCTAGGGGCAAATATAGAGGGATTACCCCTAAGGGAATAATATTTTATTATTATTTCCTAAAGGCTAAGGTGGACATGATAGGTGTTGTCTTAAGTTCCTGGGAAAGGGAATGAGTGCTAAGTGGAACTCATGCAGCTGCAGGAAGACAGATGTCAACCTAGGAGCATGCAGTTATAGCTGGGAAATCTAGCTCGTTGGGGGTTCCCTTCCCATTCTGGTTGCTCCCCATCCTTGTGGTTGGACCAGTCTCAAGTTTCCTCACAACCTTTATGATTCTATGGAAGTCTATCACCCTTCCTGATTCACCAAGATTCACACATTGCACCAGTTCTCCATCATCATCGCCTATGTATCTAGCACACACCTTTGGAATCTCGCAGTCGTACTTGAGTTATCACATATGTCTACTGTGAATCCCGACGCACCCTGTAACTTCTTGAGCAGTGTTGTGTCTTAATTGTTGGTCGTTGCAGCCCACGCAGTTCCTTGACTGAGTGTGGCTTTTTTCCCTCGTCTGTTCTTTACTAAGCTTATTGTTGCCATCACCTTCTCGGAAATTGACTTAGAAGCTGGACTGAAGAAGCAGGTTGTCAAGCCTGTGGTTTTAAGAGGCGGGTTTTCAGGATCGTGGATTGAAGAAGCATGTTGTCAGGCCTGCAAGCAACTCTCTCCGGGTGAGAGAGGTTGTTGGGAAAGTGATTTCCCAGAGGGAGCCCAACTACAGCTATAGTTCTCTAAGAATTCATGTCTAGTCTGTTTTTGAAGCCCTAGAAGGGAAGTAGGGAATTTGAAGGACTATTGAGCAGAGAAGGGGCACACTTCCTAGGGTGGGACATACATGTGGGGAATGAGAGGTTGTAGGTTGTTAATGTGAGTTGGCTCCTGGAAGCAAATCCTTCCTATTGATCTATGTGACTTTCATGTTTCCCTTGCCAAGCCTAGGAATTCCTTGCTCAGTGGAGTTTAGTCCCATCTTGGGGGTGACCCATTGTTGAGCGTGATGAGTAGCGTGGTCTAAGGCTATGAGGTTCGTGGAAGGTCTGCACACAGTTGGTGGTCATATGTTAAAAGATAAGTACCAAATATTTGTGATTGTATGTTGTGTAATTACATGTGTGTTATAATTGATGAGTAACGCTTGTATAGATAATATATGTTGTATTTGTAGGCTTACCGTCATTTCCACATTAATCTGTGTGTTATTAGTATATGTGGTTTGTATGCATATAATGTTTGTATGTTTTAATGTTATTTCCGCATGAATAATGATATGAACAAAATGATGTAACTGTTAATTTGTGTTAAATATGCATGCATATAAATTTACGAATTGGTATCAGAGCTAAGAGATAGACGTCCAGGAAGTGGCGTTGCCCAGCCTATTGGTGGCTAGGGGACGTTACAAAATATTTTTCTTTGTATTATGTTCTTTAATCTGATTAGAATTTTCCTTTTCTTTATCTTGTTCCTTATCTTGATAATAATTCTCTTCTTCTGAGTTTTGTTTATTGTTCTGATAGGAATCATCTTTATCTGAGTCTTGTTCCTCACTTTGATAGTATTTCTCTTCTTCTTGTGTTTCATTCTGATAACTATTTTCTAGTTGGAGCCATAATTCTTTAGCATATTTTTAGTGTCTCATCTTTTCTTTGACTTGGTCTGATAATCCATCCTGGATTGCTCTTAAGGATGATGATTTTTTTCTCCTTGCTTCCTTTGCAGTTTTGGTTTTGCTCTTTGAAGTAGTTAAGTTTCAGGGCTTACTTACTACCGAATCCTAAACTCCAAATCCTCTTGACTTCAAATATCTTTTCATATTCTCCCTCCATGATGAATAATATGTTCCATCAAATAAGGAGATTCATTTGTGGAGATAGAAATTTGTCCAACCATTTCTTCAGAATCTACCTTCAGTGTTTAAACTGTGTTGAAGGCACCCGCTCTGATACCAATTGTTGAAATGGACACTTGACACTGAGAGAGGGTGGTGAATCAGTGTCACAAAACTTTGGACAATTTTCTACTTTTCATAAATTAACTGAACAACATATATTTATTTCATTTTCTCAACCAATATATAAAAGAATAAATACTTTATTTATTTATTTAACTTGAATGAATACAGAAGAGAATTCTTTGAATATCTTCAACTTCAAGAAATTATGAGAGACCCAACTCTCTATTACAAGACCCAGCTTGTAGTTCTCAGATCCAACTGAGAAATGAGGAATCCAATCCTCATAACAAGTCTCGGCTTGCTGATCTCATATCCAACTGAGATGTGAGGAATCAAATCCTCATACAAGACCCAGCTTGTAAACATGCACCAACCTGATAGAATGAACCTTCATTCAATCCATTATATATAAATATATATACTTCAACAAATTCAACTACACTTCTTCTCACCATTCTTTCTTCGTTTATATAGTCTTCCAACTGGTGTGAATTTGAATCAATGTGTCTTTTGATATTTGAACCATTGTACCTTTTCATTTAAATGATAAATTTAAACTTTAAATAATATCATTTTTTCCTTTTATCCTTTATTTATAATGCTCATGATTTAACTCTCTTAATCATGACTGTGTGTCGGTTCTTTTTTCTTCATGAGTTGATCACAGACACAGATCGACTCATCATATTGTACTCATGCTTATGTTGCATTCTCAGTTTACCAAGAGACCATATTTGATCTTTTATCAATTCTTTGTATTGTTCTAGTGTTAACTCTCTGTCGAATTAAATCTGTATGAGCCACTTCCTTCAAACCATTTTCATATGACCACAGGCGCAGAACCACAGTCTTATTAATTTAAGTGTTGCCTCTTCTTTTACCCTTATTTCTTTATACGGCCACAGGTGGTAACCAGGAACTAGGCTAAATAATTGCCTGATCACTTGTCAAGATCGAAGATCACGTTTTAATCACACGATGAGATGCACGATTGTCGTTACTTCGAGACTTTGTCCTTCACGACTTCTAGTCTCTGTAATATTTAAAATCTCCTGAAAAGGATTTCACCGAAGTGTGTATACGTATTTCAATTAGTAGATCGAACGTTCCATATTTAATCTTTCGTTAATGGGCAATCCTTATTTACTTCATAACTTTGGCTATTCATGGCTCCTGGAATCTGGAGTAGCAATTCTTTGGAGCGATTACCTATCGAATAAGTCATACAAAGGTGGTGATTGTTTGTTGTCGGTTAACACCTCCTCTTACGCTATCCTTCCACTATACTTGATCAACAGTCGATAACACTCCTGAATTATCAATGGTTGGCGTTAACTTCGGCCTTCGATTCTTCGAGTAGTTACTGGTGTTAGAAATGGGTTTCCCCTGAAGTACAAACTCCCGAAGTGATGTAACTTGCTGACATCATGGTTGACTTGGCACTGGCCGAGTGGCTACCACGTGTCACTTAGATTCATGATTTTCACGTACCTGAAATGCCAATTTCATCTTGATTCTTGTCATTATCTGATTATGCCACGTGCCCTTGCTGACATGGTCTCCTGATGTGTCACATGTCCTCCTCCTAGATCTAACAGTCATCATGTATTATCCAAATCTTATGGTCCTTCTTTATGGATCAATCCTTCCTTCCACTCAACTTGATCCAACGCTAGATAAGTTTCCTTGAGTAGATCAACGATTAGGAATGATTGTGGGGTCCCAACTAGCATGACATTTAAAAATATCGTCGAGTTCCAAAATGGAAATTGCTCGTTGGTAGTGGAACTGATTCCAACCGTAGATATATCGGTGGGTGACAATCGACGGTCTATAATAATTGTGGGATTGGAATTAACGCGTTGTTAAATCCTCCCTTTGCGCTTCGCAATCAATCCCTGCCATTGATCTGGCGCTTGCATATCCAACAGTCACGACTTGATTTGATCATTGACCAATCCTTTGACGGTCCTTCTCTTGTAACTCCCAGATCTGACGGTCGAGATATAATTCTTCCAAAGTCTGACTTCCCCTCAATCTGACGGTTCTTGATTTTTCTGAGATCTACATCAACGGACAGGATTATATGCATGCTACCTCTCTTGAGCTTTAGAGTGGATTCCTCTGCACTTCGCGTTATGTCTTATGTGTGACTACAACTTAAAATTGTCTCAATGAACAGGATTAATCCTTGAATCCTTTAGAGTTTTCCTATGGGGATTTTGATCCCGATGGCATTTCTACAATGTGCTCTTCCTTCTGAGATTTGATTAATGTCCTTGCTTCTGATCTTCTGAGATTGAATCTTTGTATATTGATTTAACATTTTCATTCTCTACTAACTGTTATATTGTTGACATTAATGATAAATTATCATCACATCACAATGAAATCGATTGTTGACATCAATGACAACATATCAATGACAATATGTCCAAAAGGTTCAACTACCTTAACTTATTGAAGAAGGATAAAATCTCAATCAAATGAAAAGACAAAGAAGAGGAGAATATAAGGAAATTCTATCATGAGGTCTGCTCTATACTAAGTGAGATATTTCTATCTTTCATTTATTCTGAGTTTGCTAGAAGGCTTAACTATCTTGATGATAGCATGGTCTTATTGAAGGCAGCAAGATTCAAAACTCAATCACATTATTCAGCAGCTTGTTTCAAAAGTGTATGACCTATCTGTGGCATTCTGTGTGTTCTTGTATGTTTATAAATTAAATTTTATGACTAATAAAGAATATTTTACAGAGTCAAATGACTGCATTTTTGGCAAGTTGATCTAGATTTCTAGCTTTAGTTTTTGTTTTTTGTCAGAGTCTTTTTGTATGGTGCCCATCGGATTCTTCTAAATTTGACTTTGGTCTCTACCCTCGCAGGGGTTTGTAAAGATAATCCAGTCTTGTATCTCAGAATGAAATCAATAAAAAAAAAATTATTGATTTTTGTTTCTCACTTGTATTGTGTTAATCTGATTTGAATTACTTTTATTTTTTATGTACACACTCATACAATTCTTGTACATACATATGTGTAACTTTTATTAAAGTTGATTCTTTTTTTTATTATGTTACATTAAATGACAAAATAAACTAGCAATGGTTCCTTGTACACGTTATCAATGGATCAAGTGATTGTTCTTTGTTCTATAAGGCTATAAACCATGGGTGCCATTCCCAACTATCTTGCTTTAGCCTAGCAAGATCTGAAAATGCTTGAATAAAGTCCTTCATACCTTTTCCTCAACAGTGTGCACCCTTTTCTTGTAAAAATTGACTGCTTAAAAATGTTGTTTAGGGCCTCAAAAACAACCCGCAAGATTAAGACCTTCAAAATTATGAAAATTTCATAGAAAATTGATTGTTTTGTTGTTATAACAACCTTTTAATCACAGTCATTGATCTCAAAATCAGGTAAAATCTCATTTGTTAATATGAACTCTATCAACGATCGAATATTGGCTAATTCCTTTGGTGAAGTAAACTTGTTCACCGATTTCCCTGAAGCCCGATCATTAACCATCGACCATTAGTCGTTTCTCTTAGCAACCAAATTTTCCCACAAATCTTTTCGAACCCCAATCATTGGCAAATTTCCTTAGCAAACAACTTGTCTACAAATTTTTTTGAACTTTGATAATCGGTAATCAACCATCAACCATCTCTTTGTTGATGTGGCATGACACATAGATGTTGATGTGGCATGACACATGGACACTAACATGGAAACTTGTCCGACGTAGCATGACACATGGATGTTGATGTGGCATGAAACGTGGATGTTGATGTGCCACAACACATCATCATCCTCTTTCCTTCATCAGTGATCAGAAATCAGTGATTTATCTTAGATAAACCTAACACCTTGTTAGCCTATTGACCCTCAACCACCAGCCCTCGATGATCAGCGATTTATCTTGTTCAATCGAAACACTTTTCTAATTTCGTCGACCCCTGATCATCGACCATCAAAAATTTCTATTAGAAAACTAAAACTCTTCACAAATATCATCAATCTGACCATCGACAAATTATTTTGACGAACTCCAAAACATAGAAATTTTGACCAAATCCTAGATGAATTTGAGCCATCAATCTTTCATTCAGTATGATCTTTATCATTGATCTGCTCCAACTTCCAAACTATTGAAAAC
Source organism: Picea sitchensis (assembly GCA_010110895.2). Lineage (NCBI taxonomy): Eukaryota > Viridiplantae > Streptophyta > Pinopsida > Pinales > Pinaceae > Picea > Picea sitchensis. The sequence continues at coordinate 514,840 of SNQJ01S0001299.1, read as the reverse complement.
AAATCCAAAACATCTATTTGTTTCATTTTCACAATTGTTGAAAATGAATCTCGATCATTGGACCTTTCCAAACTCTGAAAAAACTTATAAGTTTTTAAGTCTATTACAATGAATCTAGGCTATTGATCTCAAAATCAAATGTGATATTGGTCGTGGATCCATCAAACTTATCCCAACTCTAAAGTGGCCCTTAAAACTTGAATTCCAACCTTTCAAATTGAATTTTAAATTTGCAACTCTACAAATTGATGCCCTGTATCATATCTCCAACAATTCTGAGGCATTTAAAACTCGAATTATCTCACGAATTTGGGGATTTCACTCTAACTTTCTCTAATTTTTCCCCAAATTCATCATAGATTGAAACATATAACAATGAATTTGCCCAAATTTGCATTGTTTCTTGGCCCATATGGGTCCAATGTTGAACCAGAAGCTCTGATACCAATTTGTAACATTCACTATCCCAACTAAGGCCCATTACGTGTGGAAATACTCATAAAATTAAAAAAAAAAATCTACTAACTAATTTTGTGTAGCTCACCAACTATGAATTACACACAGATTTAAATATCGTTTGATACCATTAATTAAATGCATATACATCATCCTAAAAATGACATGAATTTAATTTAAATAACTCAACACATCAGTATATAAATCTTTCTCAAACACAGAGTTAATACATAGTAATTAAACTCATAATGCAACACAAAAACAAGATAAAACACTTATCTTTTAAAAATGGTTGTGCAAGCATCTGCTTGGGACGGGCGTTCCACCCAATGATATAATTTTTGTTCCAAAACTCAATAGCAAGTCACCCCCGAGCTAGGGCTAGAAATCCATAAAAGAGGGTGGTCTCTCACTGTCCACTCACAACTCATAAAATCCGACAACCCACTGGTATTCTCCCACATCTATCCTGATTTTCCACCAGCTCTCTTCCTCTCGACATACCCAATCCAAGGAATGTACCCCTTCACTTCTCTCAGTCCATTGGGAATCCCATTCATTTATTAGGGTCTCTCTGGCATAGGTAACCAGGAATCTTGCTACTGGCAAACTCAAGGGAGCTCATTGCTAGGAAAACTACCAATAAAACAATAGAAATCACTTGTTGTTATATAGAAACTCACATAGAAGTTCACTCTTCAAGCTTGGAAATCACTCTTCATGTATCAAAAACCTTTCTCTTCAGTCTTCATCTCTAAATACACTCCAGAATTCTCCCTCCATGGTTTCTCCATCTCTAAGCTCTTCTTCCCTACTCTTTGTTGGTTGTTCACCCCAAAACATGACTATCCAAAATTGGTGTAATTACCCATATTAATTTCCTCTCTTTGCTTCCTTGCTTGAATTACACACTTCCCCAAGTTGATTGTACTCAACTCCCATGATTCCAATAACTATGGGATCTAACTTCTCATACCCACTCTCTTACATAAATTCAATGATTGGATTTGGGGACACTCAAATAATAAGTTAGAAGGTTCATTTACCAATGGTAATTTTAGGAATTGAGTTGAATTAATAGACATGGGCAATTCCACCTTGGACCCCTCTTAGAAATTTTGTTAAACCCTCCCCTCTCTTATGGATTAATCATCCCCCATCTCTATCCATACCCCTAGCAACTAGAATCACTTTTTATTAATTAAAATCCAAAAATACAATTCACATATACATCGCTTGGCCGTAGCCACACATTATATCTAAATTAATCATTAATTAAACTGGGGATTATAGTGGGGACAATAAACCTATTTTTTCAATCTTGACAATGGATCTCTTGAAGGATTTGGATCCTTCTTTTCATGTTCCTGAATATACTGAGGTAGGTCGGACAAGATATTGTTCTTCTTATTCTAGAAGAGGGGGGGTTCTTACCTATTGTGATCCCCTAAGGGTTGCAATAATTCATATGCTTCTTAATCTGGAGGGTTGGGGGTCGATTCCCTTAAACATTTGGGGGTTGAGATGGTAGGAAGGAAGTTTTCTTTGAATAAGGCTCAGGAAATTGCAATCAAGATGATAAATAAAGGTCAACAAAAAAAGGTCTTTGGGGTCCTTAGAGCAGGACATGCCTCGAATGTTGTCCCCCCATTAATATTCCTTCCCTTAACATCTGAGGGTTGGGGGTCCAAGCCAAGAAGTTGGCCCTAAAAATATAGGTTGAACTTGATCATCCTGACATAGTGCTAATTCAAGAGATTATGGAGAAAGGAGAGATGTTGGTTCCTAAGCTAAAAAGGATTTTCAACTATTAGGATTCTCTAGCTATTGACTCTAAGGGTTTATCAGGGGGGTTATTAAAGGGATGGAACCAAAATATTACTTTAACAAATACTTTTGTTGTTGTCTCAAGGCTCTGTACAAAGATGTACAACAAAATCTTGGATAATTTTGGGATAATTTCTTCAACCTTCAGTGTATAAAAATGGTTAACCTTATTATGGGGGGTGATATTAATTTCACTTTGAATCAATAGGAGGTTTTGGGTACTACTTCTTTTGTTTATCGTTTGGTGGAGTAATTTCATAATCAACTTGAGTTGGGAGGCTTGGTTGATGTTGAGTATTTAAAGCTCAATCTGACTTGGAGCAATAATCGACATGGAAACGAGGTGGTGTTTAAAAGACTATATCGATTCATGGTCACCAAATAGGTGTTGCAGGGGGTGAGAAATTTTAGGTCTTGGATTTGTCCAAACCATTGTTCTTACCAGTTCCCAATTATGTTGGAACTATAACTAGCTTATCCTTATCCAAGTACCCCATTTAAATTTAATCCTATTTGGCTAGCATATGATGAATTTATTCAATTGGTTAAGGATAGTTGGTTTCACTATAACCCACCTAATGAGTCTTTGGATTGTGAACAATTTATTATGGTCTTAAAATATGTTAAATAGAAAGTAGTGGCCTAGGCTAGGGAGTGACATAGAATGAGGGACTTGCAATTAGTTTAAGTTGAGAAGGATCTAGACTCTTTGGAAAAAGGGTCATATTTCAGATCTCAAGGAAGTGACATGGTAGAAAGAGAGAAACAGCTAGAGGGAAAAAGGACAAAGATATTATTGTAAAAGAGAATGACCGACGAATGAAAAGTAGGGCCACTTGGATAGAGCTTGGGGAAAGTAATGTCAAGTTTTTTCATTTATTCACTAATCATAGAATAAATATCAATACGATTTGGGAACTACATGATCATAATGGTTCAAAGGTTCAAGGGTTCTAGGGTTTGGAGGATCTAGGGGTTCAACATTTTGAGAGTCTCTACCAATAACCTGATAGAGCAAATTTGGTTGAGATATTAAAAGTAATTTATTTTTTCCCTTGGATGGTCAATGAGACGGTAATGATGTTTTGTTTAGTCGTGTAATAACTAAGGGTTGTAGAGGAAATAAGAACTATTGGTCAGCTCCTAAGACATCCAAATGCTACTTTCTTGGTATTGATTCCCAAAGAGGATTGTACAGATTATTTTGGTGGGTTTCGTCTGATTTCACTATGTAATTATATTTACAATATAGTAGCTAAAGTAATTTCTACTAGATTGAATATTGTTCTGTCAAATTATATCTCTGCAAAACAATTTGGTTTTTTAAGAAGTAGACAAATTCAAGAGGCAGTCGGCACAACCCAAGAGGTGCTTCATTCCATAAAAAATTCTCATGATCCTATAGCACTTGTCAAAATTGATCTCTCAAAGGCCTACGAAAAAGTATCTTGGCATTGTCTTTGGCTCTTGTTGTTACATATTGGTCTCTCTCTTCCTCTTGTCAAATGGATTATGTGTTGTGTCACCATGACATACTTTTCCATATTGATCAACAGAGCAGACTCATCTTTTTTCAAAGCTACTAGGGGACTTTGATAGGGATTCTCTTTGTGTCCTTACCTCTTTATCTCGATAGTAGAGGGATTTAGTAGGTTGATCTTGGAAGGAAGGTGGATGAGGTTAATTCAAGGTGTAAGGATAGGAAGGGAAGCATTATCACATTTATGTTCTTGTCCCTTCACAACAAAACCTTCTAGTTGACACATGAAGACATTGTCTTTCAAGTTTCCATTCAACAAATTAGTCTTCACATCCATTTGATGAACTTCCCATCAATTATGTGATGCCAAGGAAAATAGATTACGAATGGTAGACCATTTTGTTGTGAGGGAAAAGTATCCTCATAATCAATGCCTTGTTTCTATGAAAATCCTTTTTCCACTAGCCTCGCTTTGTGCTTGTCAAGTGAGCCATCTCATTTGTATTTGTTATAGAAGACCCACTTGCAACCAATTGGTTTGGTTTCAAATGGAGGTTCCACCAACTTCCATGTCCCATTCTTGTTGAGAGCATCATATTCCTTCTACATGGATTATATCCACTCATCATGAGAAGAAAATTCTTCAAAAGGAGTTGGTTCAATGTTAGTATATAAATTCAATTCACAATATTATGAAATATTCATATCATCTGCATCACCTGAATTTGAATTATCTACATCACCTCCACCTTGTCTCGTGGAACTTATGGTTCCTATCTTTACAACTTCATCGGGATGAACACTTTCAAGAGTCTTTATGAGCCACTTTGGTGGACCTTTCTGAGATGGTATAGGTTTCTAAGCTAATTGAGATGGTGTTGAATTTTAATCAAGGTTCATCCTTTCAATCCTCTCAATCGCATCAACCAAATGAAATTTAGGTTGTAATGAAGAGGCTAGAACTTATTCATGAGTGGGAGATGGTGCTTCAAAATGAGATTCCAAGGATTTATCGAAGATAGGGATTCCCCCTTCAAGATGTGGAATCTCATCATAAAACTCATGATATGTCTTTACATGGGTAAATTTATCCAAATGATAAAGATGTTGCTCAATAGTCTTGTCATTCTTGGAGTATTCGAGAAAATTTACATCTCTAGAAAGAATGAACTTATTGTTTACCTCATTATAAAGATAGTACACCTTGGTGGTATTTAAGTACCCCAAGAAGATGCACTTCCAACTCCTTGCATCAATCTTGTTTCTTTTCTCCTTAGGAATTAAGGCATATCACGTGGAACTAAAAACTCTAAGATGCCTCACCAAAGGAATGTGGCCATACCACATTTCATAGGAGTCTTATTTCCAAGAGCATGAAATGGGAACCTTCTTTTCACATATACAACACATAGATTTGCATCGGCCCAAAACACCAATTTCACATTTTTTTAAAACATCATGGAACAAACCATATTTAAGAGAGTCATGTTCATTCTTTCAGTTACACCATTCTATTGAGGATCGTATGGAAAAGTGGTTTGATGTTTGATCCCATGTTGGAGAATATATTTTTCAAATTCATTAGATGTATATTATCTTCCATTATCAGTCTGAAGAGTGCCAATATGTGATTGAGCTTCATTTTCAATCCATAGATGATTTTTTTTTAAGTTTCAAATGATTGATATTTGTGTTTCAACAAATACACCCAACACATCCTGGTGTAGTCATCAATAAAAGTCGTGATATATCATGATTTCCATTAGCAGATGGAACAATTATGGGCCACACAAATCAAAATGTATCAATTCTAATTTTATATGTGCTCTCAAAGTAGAATCGTGAAATAGATTCTTGTTGTGTTTTCCAAGTATACAAGCTTCACATTGTTTCAAATTCCTTGGAATGGTGGGAAAACTAGAAACACCATTCTTTTTCAAAGAATGAAGGATATCATAATTAATGTGTCCAAATCTAGCATGCCATAAGAGACTAGATGGAAATGTACCTTCATTGTGGTGAGAGTGGTATGCAAAATTATGTGCATGAGAAAATGTCCCTTTCAACTTCTACAATATTTCATCATCCACTCCTATCATAATGACCATGTTGTCAGAAGCCTTCGTTATTTCAACTTTCCCACTAAATATATGAATAGAGTGGCCTTGTGTGATACCAAGAGGTAGCAGTAAAAAACCTTCTTCCAAATAATGAACATTGTCTCCTGGAACTAAAGAGGACTTGGTAGAAAAATTAAATAAATGGCTCTAGGGGATATAATTAGAACATAATATCCTACCATCCTCCTACTCTAGGAGACCAAAATGGATACATCAAAGGCTTTCAAGGTTTGCAAGAAAAAATGGTGCCATTGTGAAGGAGTAGCAGTCAATTCAAGAGAAGCATTTAGGGGCTTATGCTCCCTCTAGAACAATCATATTTTTCATTAGATTTCACCTTCCAAACTCAACGTTGGATCTTAACAAGGTTTACCCATTATCAATCAGGTAAGAATATCAATGTTTTCAATCTTTACATGCATGTAGCCTATATGGAAAAAGAGAATTGTTGGAAGTCTATGATATCATTGAAAGACTCGGAGCATGTAAGAAACATCATCATTGCAGGATATTTCAATGTGATTATTTATAACAAATAGAAAGTATGGAGGATATAATATCTAAGTGGGACTTGATAGATATTAAACCATCTAAAGGTAAATATCCCTATACCAATTAGAGGGTGATACTTGGACACATGGCTACCAAATTGGAAATACTTTTTGTGCAAAGTGATATGATCCTTCAATATTATATTAAGTTTAGGATCATTCCATCAGCAGTATCAAACCAAGAACCCATCTCTCTTCATCTCAAAGTCTCCCTAGATTATGGGCCCTTTTCATTTCTCTATAATATGTTGTGGTTGCAAGATTAAGAAGTCTCAGGAAAAGTTATTGTAGCTTGGAAGATCTAGATCTCGAGCACCCCTGTCTATATATGAGAGTATAAGTAGAAAATGTAAGCATGTCATGAAAGAATGGGTAGTAACATCCTACTCCTCCTCATTTCTTGTTAATAATTGCTCAGATCTCAACTAAAATAAATTCAAGTCAAAATGGACAATGAAGAAATTGTTGTGAACCTCCAGACAACTAAGACATTGATCTATCAAAAATTGCAAAAGGCCATGCAATGATACTTGGAGGCTAAATTAAAAAAGTTTGTGTCTTAATTCAGGGGATAGGAATACGACTTTGTTTCACAAGTAAGCTAAAGCAAGAACCATAAGAAATAATGTCAAGGATATTTATATGCCTCCAAGATTTATGACTTCCAAGAGTTAAAGAATGTAGCATGGTCATAATTTGGATACCACTTCTCCAAATAGGCTGAGGTGGACCCTAAGGTCTTGGAGACCATGTATGAAATCATTCCAATGTTCGTCTCAGCTAAGGACAACTAAAAATTTCCAAAGCCAATTGAGGAAGAGGATATCTTACATGCCATTTGGAATATAGAACTTGACAAGGCTCTTGGGTTGGATGGGATCTCTTTCTATAGATCCTTTTGGAGTTAATAAAAATAGATCTCAAAAGAATGCTCCGGTATGTGAAAAATTCTTGCAAAATGGGAGGTAATACTAATTCTTTGTTTCTTGCTTTAATTCCCAAAGAGGCTAACTCGTCCTCCTTTTCATGGTTTTTCCCTATTTCCGTTAGTAGTTCTTCATATAAAATAATGACGAAGATAATAGCATCCATACTGAAAATAATATTGCCCAATGTTATCTCAAAAAAACAAGGAGGCTTTACACATAATCAACAAATAGTTGACAACATAGTGTTTTTTCAAGATGCCATTGATTCCAACAAGGACAATAAAGAAAAGGGAAAGATAATAAATATGGATATGGCTAATGCATTTGATCGGGTAAGGCATTCCCTTTTGTTTAATGTTATGTATAAATTTTATTTCTTCTCTTCTTTCATTAGATGGGTTTCTTCCTGCATCAATTCCCATTGGATTGCTTCCTTGGTCAATGGGAGTCCCACCTCCTTTTTCTAGGGAAATCGAGGCTTGAGGGAAGGCTACCCTTTGTCTCCATTTTTTTACATCATCATGATAGACTCTTTGAGTAGGAAATTGGAGTCAGAAATAAATGCAAGGAAGCTTACAAGTATTAATATAGTCCAGGGAGACAAAAGATTGAATCACTCTGAGGGGCCTCCACTATAATAGTAGCCATATTTAAACAAGTGTTAAATATATTCACAAGTGCTTCAGGAGGAAAGATCAATCATCAAAAATTACAAGTTCTTGGTTGGAATGTATATTTACATGTGATGTATTCTATTTCTAGAATTTTGCAATTCCCATATTCTGAAAATTTTTCTTCTTTCAAATACTTGGGAATGCTTATGTCTCTCAATAACCCCTATACCCAATCATGGAAAAGCATTGTAGAAAATATTAAAGATAAATTAAATCAATGGAAATATAAATCGTTAAACCTTGTGGGGGGAATTATTTTGATAAATCTATTCATCTCTTCCCTCCCAATCTTTCAATGTTTTTCCATACTAGCACTAGTGGGTGTTATGCATCAAATCAGACGGGAGATTAGGAATTTTTTGTGGTAGGGAGGAAAATCCAACTCAAAGAAATTTCATATGATAAATTGTAACGTTGTTGGATTTCCAAAAGATAGTGTAGTATAGGGATCGAAGACCCATCCTATATGAACATTACAATGGGTAACAAGTTGTAGTGAAGACTAATTACAGGAAAATTAGACTAGTGGGAAAAAAAAATCTGTGGAAAAATCCATTCAGGGGAACTATGAAAAGATTCATTGAAGACATAGAGGAGAACCAAAGAGGATCCCACATTTGTAAACTATTGAATACATTGCACCATTAATATAATCTACGATTACTTGGATTCTAGGAAATGGAAAAGATATATCAATTTGGGGCAATAGCATCACAAGGAAATAGGATTTAACCCACAATGCAAAAATGCTTCCTCTAAAAATCCGGATGGATGGAGTGAATCCTAAATCCCTATTTGATATATCAATGTGGTCAGAAAGATCATTTCAATGGATGACTTGGAATTTAGGGGATCCTCTTGTGCCACTTCATCCCTTAGTCTCCAAGTTTACCTAGGCTCTGATTGGTTGTGTCCAATGGGATCTTCGAATAAGGAATAGTAGGCAATGAGATGAATTGAAATATAGAGTAAAAGATGAATATATATATATATATATCAATTCACATCCCTTCCTCTTCCCCTCTTTCGTGATATTTTCCAACCTAGAATTCAATTTGGCATAGTGATGAGATCCCGAAGATCAGTATATTATGTTGGATTATGGTGCACAGTAAGCTTCTAAAAATTGACAAACTACATAAAAAGACGAATTTAGGGATCTTTTAGGTGTGTTCTATGCTCTATAGTTGAAGAAACAATACATCATTTGTTCTTTGAGTGTTTTTATACAAGGAAGGTATGATGCTTCACCTTCAATGGAATTAGCTATCATGTGAATTTCCCTTCCCTCTAGAGAGAAACATTCACCTTATGGAGAAAAAATTATCGATGATCATTTAAAAAAACTCTTTGAAAAGGGCGAGGAATGTTCTCCCTAAATATATTTTCTAGAAGATTTGGTTGGACAACAACAATGCAATGTTTAATCAAAATTTGGACAAGCCAAATGGGGTAGCTACTAAGGCCAAAAGGATTTTAGCATTATACGTCAACTCTAGGATCAGATCTAATGTGAACCCTATGGAAAAGGACAAGGAGATCTAATTCAAACAATATAGTATTAATAACATATCTCTTCTCACTCTGCACTTCAAGTCAACAAGTCATCCTTAGTGCAAAATTTGTATGGAAGATCAAGAATTTTTGGAATGGAGATTAAAAAATATATATCATTTTTTTCTTATTCTTCGATGGTGCTTCAAAAAGGAACCCAAGGGTGGAAAGTGCGGGGGGGATTCTTCATGATCCAAAAGGAAAAATAGTGGCTACTTTCGCTTGGGGTCTTGGTAAATCTTCAAACAACCAGGTAGAAGCATATGTAGTCTTGTGTGGTCTTGTTTTGGCCAAGGAAGCCAAGGCTAGATCATTAATATTCATTAAGGACACCTTAGTGGTCATTAAAGCAATGCCAAGGAAATCCTCTATATTAGGTAGAAAACATGCAATCATCATAGCTAGAGCAAGAAACAAGGAAATTCCATTCCATAAAACCTCATATTATCATCTTAAGTGAGAATTAAATTTTGAAGATAATCTATGGGCTAAGAAAGCCATTGAGCTTAGCTTAGGAGAATATATTAAAAATGGGGGGCATCCTCATTTCATTATCCCCTAAGGTGTGTTATGCAAAGACGTGTCAATCAACATTTAATCATTGCACAATTCAAATCCTAACACATAAACTATCTAGCATAGATATGGGAATAACAAGGATAGGCCTTAACCTTCACAACATGTAAGAATTTACCACAACTTCAGTTAATGAATGTAGTGATATGTATTACCATCATCTCTGTGAGATAATGGAGAGTTTGTGGTTTGGAATTGGGTGCAAATGTATTATGTATCCTAGGGTGACTGGCCATTTGGTAAGTGTTACCTTTGCATTTGGGTTGCTTGTCGATTATGGTTATTTTATTTCAATTCGAGAATATTTTCATAGGAATGTGACAAAGAATGTTGGTCTACTTATGGTCGAAGTTCGATCAATTATCTTTGTGGGAAGGTTCATTTGAATTTTCATTTCATCCTCCATTTGTATTTGGTTTTATTTTTTTGTACACTCCATCCTAGGTGATCCAGGTGGATCCAAACCCGCTTGAAAATACTCAAATGCAGAAAAGGAGGATCTAGGAATGACCCAGAAGTCTCAGAAGGGTCCATATGCTCTAAAAAATGCTTAAAAATAAAAGTTCTTAGAATTGGATGAAACCAACGCCATTCCGTCCGGCTCGTTCTCCCGATTCCAGCCATATATTTATTTTCTCAAACGAAGCTCGTATGAAGAAGTTGTGACACTCTAAATGTTTTCGAAAACAATGACAAAAAGTCAAAAAAGTCAACAGGACGTACCGGTGATGCTGATGTCAGCGTGACACGTGGTAGCCTGAGAACCTGGTAGGCTACACAGAGGATGACATCATCCCTATGAACGATGACGTCAGCAGGACACGTGGCAGGCCGTACAGGCGATGACGTCAACAGTACGGATGATGACATCAGTAGGACACGTGGCAGGGTCGTACAGGTGACATGTGGCAGGCCATATAGGTGACACGTGGCAGGTCATACAGGCAATGACGTCAGCAGTACAGATGATGACGTCAGTAGGACACATGGCAGGGTCATACAGGTGACACATGGCTTGATGGATATTCTTTAATTTTGCATTACAAAGATGGTTAACAGTTAAAAATTTCACATGCAAATAATGGTTAAAAGATCTTGAATTTTAGATCAAGTAAAATTTTCAAATCAAGATGGTATCAGAGCGAGGTTAACCATTGCTTTGTGAGTTGATGTTAACAAGATCCAAGCTTCAGCGTGGTGAAGGAGAACTTGAAGAGTTTGATCCAGAGATTGGTTCAAGAAGAGGAAGGATGTCTTCACCAAAAGGAGAAGAA
>SNQJ01S0001299.1:452629-500733 GCA_010110895.2 Picea sitchensis | reverse complement strand
TGACATGTGGCCCAATCAGAAGGTGCCACGTGTCCCCTTCTAGAAGCCCAGCAGTTGGAAGATTCAGCCAAATCTGGCGGTTACTGCCAAATCTGGAGGAGGTTCGCTAAATTTGGTGAACTAGTTAGCGGCTCTACTTATTTTAGTTGGGAACGCAAAATGAGGTAGGGGGAGTTGGCATATGCTGCATTGGAATCCGTGCCAAGAGATGTCCCAGGTGACCTGCTCATAAATAGGTTGACTTTATACTCAAAAGTTGCAGAATTTCGAGAAGATCCCAAATATGCTCTATGTTTCTTCATCAGAGTAGCCGAACAGCAAAGTGCCTTCAGAAGAGGACTAGCACGCTTTTTGAGACTATACGGATCTGACAGACAAAATCTGCATTGGAATTTGTGCCAAGAGGTGTCTCAGACGACCTGCTCAGAAATAGGTCGACTTTATACTTAAAAGTTGTAGAATTTCTAGGGGATTCCAAATATGCTCTATGTTTTGTCATCAGAGTAGCCGAACGGAAAAGTGCCTCTAGAGCCCATTTGAGCGAGCCAAGCATACTCGAGTTTACAGTCAAAAGTTGCATAATGACGTTTTCCAGCCACCTATGATCTTTGTTTCTGCCCAGAATTGCAGATCTGAAAGTTGGTTTTTGAGAGCTCTTATGTAAGCCTTTTCTTTGTAATTTTTAAGCATTTGAGATTAATTAAAGAGTGGTTGCACTATTGGAGTGGACCCAGAGATGTAGCCAGGAAGTCTGGTGAACTTTGTTACCAAATCTTGTTCATAGATTGTTTGCTTACATGTTTATGTGCTCATATGCTTGATGGATATTCTTTAATTTTGCATTACAAAGATGGTTAACAGTTAAAAATTTCACATGCAAATAATGGTTAAAAGATCTTGAATTTTAGATCAAGTAAAATTTTCAGATCACTAGGATTACCCTTCATAGGGCATATCGTGGGGAAAAATTGGGTTTTTTTCTCTTTTCATATTCCAAAGTTTATTACACGAACAAGGTGTTTGGTGATTCCTCTTTTGTGCAATTGGTTAGAGAATTCCTCTCCAGTCTCAACATCCTTTACCTTGATCAAATTTTAGGGAATCCAAACATGGAGAATAGAGACATTATGGAATTTTGGAAAATTTTGAGAAGGCATGAGGAATTCATATAGCCAAACATGATTTCTCTCTTCTTAGTGACATCTAAACTACACAAGAATGAGTACCACTTTGTCTCCTAACATGCAACCATCATGAGTTTACTAGTTCATTAGAAGTATAGGATTGATATTTTAGAAGATGAATGCAATATTATGTGGAACTTGGCTCTCAAAATACACAAGGACACTTTATCCATGGTCTCAAACAATAAGGTTTTGGTTAACTCTTCTCAAGCTGAACTCAGAGAATATGAAATGGTCCACCAACTAAAGAACCCAATGGATATTGAGCAGCAAAACTCTCCTCTTTCGAATGTTAGAAAAGAGGAAGAAAATAATCATCGTGTATTCCTTTAGACTCTATGTTTTTCTATGTTATTAGGCTTTTAGGTGTTTTTTTCAACTAGACTACTTGCAAGAAAACTTGGAATGATTAATATATAGTATATTGTAAACTTTTATTGTAGCATCAAATAACTTCTTATTTTGAATGGTGAAACTCGGGAATAGTCTAATTCATATTGTTTTCATCTTGGTTGCATCCTTTTGATATAATTTAATATTTTTTGCTTCAGTTAAAATAAAAAAAATCCAACATAAGAATGAAAGGTAGTTGAAATTTATATAGAACAGTAATTGAATAATGAATGAATAAGATATGATCGATTGATACAATGTCATGTGATGGTATATTTATACACATTGACTAATCATGATGGTTGATTGATCATGTCCCATAGTTAATCCATGTCCCATAGTTTTTTTATGTCTTTCATTATTATTATTATTATTATTATTATTATTATTATTATTATTATTATTATTATTATTTTAATGTTTAATTGTATATTTTATGTTCAATACATTGTCTATCCCTTCAAAGATGTTTTGTTCTCAAATCAATTTACGGAAAAGGATATTTCTTCATTCTAGCCTTTAAGGCTTTATCATAATTCTCCATTCTTGAAGTTGAAGACGTGATATAATATGACCTTCGAAGCATTGAGTAGAATTGTCAAATTATGAAAAGGTTAGACTACCTTAATTCAATTTTCTACAACATTGTGTGGCAAAGGCTTCTATGATTTGGGGGATTGTAAGATTCCATTCCTAAGATTCTTTTAAATATATTAGGATATTCACTTAGTTTATGATATTTATTTCATCTTTGGTTAGTTCGTTGAGTGATACAGTGACTATTATAATTAGGATGACAATAAGGCATATTTACATATTGTGTCTTGTAGTTGGAACTTTCATCTTTTGATACTTCTAGTGATTTATCGGTTGATAACATCTCGATATAAACATGTTTTTGATATTTTATGTTGATTGGATCTATATTGATTCCTTTCTCTATGGTTTGGGTATTTACATTCAATTTCTCTAATTTAGTTGCATCATTCATTGTTTCTTTTTCGACCAATGCTTCCTTGCTAGTAAGTTCCTTTAGATTTTTCTATTGTGATTTATTTTCACTTTTTAACTTCTAAGTTTTTGCAACAATTATTTGATGATGGTTATTTAAACAACAAGTTTCTTCATCTTACTATAATAACTCCTTGTGGAATTTCTTCTTAAGGCCCTAAATTTATTATTGTTATACTTTCTCATTTCATTGATGTTTTGCTAGTTTATCCTTTGGTTTCTTAATTTTTGTTAAGCCCTACAAAGCCCAGTGTTAAGAATGAATCCCCATATCAATCCGTATTTAAATCCTTAAATAATGAGTGTTAATTTTTTTATTTTTATATTAGTGTCATCGATTAAACCCTTTAATTGTAATTGTACCCTTTGTCTCATATATATACTAAGGATACCTAGTTTTAGAATCATCTCATCTCATCTATGTACATTTGTTAAATTGTAAAATGAGGTTTCCCACTCGAAGAGGCTTATAATTCCTTCTTCTATTCAATTCTCAAGGTGTGGAGTTTATTCTCCTTCTCTTTTTAATCTATTTGGGTGTTTGTCTCCTCACATTTGGTATTAGAGCATATGATCCTAGGGGTTTTCTCCTTCGAACAAATCATCTTGGAAAATAATTTTTTTTTTGGTGAAGTTTGATACAATGAAATTTTCAAGAGCCTAAGGATACATATTGAATTACTTGTAGTAAAAAATTTAGGTTTTGGTTCGTTATACTTTTTGAGATATAGCTTGTGGAAGTTAGGGTTTTTTACTAGTCCTAAAATTAGTCTCGAATGGGTCATCTTGGAATTTTTGCTCTAACTTTTTTTTAGTGAAAGTTTCAAATTATGAAATTCTCAAGTGCTTGAGAAGATGTATCTAAGTTCCTATGGTATAAATTTCAGGTTCACATTCACTATAATTTCATAAATACAGGATGTAGAAATTAGGGTTTTTTGCAGGTCCTAAAACTAGTCTCAAACAGGAGTTCTTGGTACAATAGTCGTATCTGATAAAAACACGGAGCAAGTAAAATAACCAAGAAAATCAAGAAGATGGAAACATGGTGTAAAATCCACCAAACCAAATCAACTCATATGTACATCAATGGTACATTTATAATACATCTCAATATAATGACCTCACAACCATATCATAATTGAACAGTTGTTAAGGTCGATTTGGGACTTATGATTATTTCTAATAAACATCCCTTTAATCTTAAGTACATAAAAATGTTTCATCTCAACAACAAGGACTAGTGCAAAAGTTGATAAGTCTTCAACCTATAACTCATGGTTACTTTGAAACAATGTGTCCTTTTGGAACACACCCACTTTGAAACAATGTGTCCTTTTGGAATGAAACATTGTACCCCTTCATTAATTAACATAAATGGTTATTTTATTAATTAATTTCCATACACCAATTTAGACAGTTATTTTCGTATGAAGATTCTGGAATGATGGAAACAAATTTTAAAATTCTATGATATGGGTTTTTTGCAGGACATGCCCGATTAGTCGTTACGCTGAAAATTCCCCCAAAMAGTGTGCAAGGTGGGTGGTACAGGAGATTCTTTGAAGGAAACTTGCCCATATTTTCTTTTCGTAGTTGGATGCCATATCGACTTCAGTACATATTACCTTTTTGTGAAYGTATAAATCGACCTCCACATATATCCTTTGTTGGTGATTATTTAAACTCAACTTGTAAACATTTTACTTGATGGTTATATTAAAATTGGTTCCCTCTCAACTGCTAGTCACTAAATATTTGACTTGGTCTTACCCTTTTTTGTAYTTGCTTCCTCATTCGACCGACAAACATCTTTTTGGTYGACTCAACTAGGAGAAATTTCAACTTGAGTATTTCAATTCTAGTCAACCCATCTTGCTTCAGCCTCAAACCGACTTGTATTTAAGTTTTCTTCGACTTCGACTTTTAGGTTACTTATTTCTTGGAAAGACTCGAATTGGAAGAAAACTGACTTTGAGAAATTCGACATTGGTTGTCTCAACTTGCTTTGGTCGACTTGTATTTCCCGACTCAATTTTCCTTCAACTTTGAATTTTAGTTGGTCAACTTGTCTTCGAATCATCTTGAAATTGATCAACTTGTCTTCTCCAACTTCCGTCAATCTACAAGCTTTCAGTCAGTTGACTCGTCTAGCAGTCGATCAACTTCCAGATAGTTGACCTTATTGTTGTTTGAATCAACTCGACATGTGACTCGATGGTGTCAATGCTTCCTCACCAAACATCCATCATTGACATTCTGTCTCATATCTGGACTCTTCTTCAATTAAGATTTTCTGAATCAATTTTAATGAACCATGTCTTATTAACTTCTTTATTTGTGATTTGTATGGATCCATATTGGATTATCCATTTACCCTTTTTATCTAGAAAGTTTCTTCACATTTTCTTCTTTTGGGCATGAATGTTAATGACACAATATCAACCTTATACAATATAGGATGAGTGTATCAATCTCATACAATATATTAGTCAATATTATCTTTCTACCGATAATCAAGTCATCTTCATAACATTATGTCCAATATTGACAATGCTTGACATTCAAGTCACCTTCATAACATTATGTCCAATATTGACAATCCTTGACATTCAAGTCACCTTCATAAAATTAATGCCAACCTTCATAACATTATGTCCAATATAAACAATGCTTAAATTCAAGTCACATTCTAGGGTGGCAGGAGTAGGAGGGGTCATCATTTTCCCATGAGGAAATCAAGCACTCTCCTTCCATTGGAGCCTTGGAATCGCAACCAATAAGCAAGATGAATCTTATGCTTTGTACCAAGGTCTTGTTCTCACTAAAAGCCTAAGCATCCACTCCCTCTCAGTGATTGGTGACTCTAAGATTATCATAACACGCAAAGGATCCCACCCCCCGAATATTCACTTAAAGGCCATTCTCCAACGAATTTTGGTGACTATCAAGCACTTCTCCAATATCTCCCTCTTCCATGTCCTTCGAAGAAACAATCAAATGGAAAACATACAATGTAGCGTACCAATTACTCTGATACCAATTTGTAGTGTACTCTTCACTACCCAGGTTCACCCAACCTCTCGGTTTACCATTCATTACATGGATGTAAAAACAAATGCATTTAACCAGAATTAAACACACTTAACAACTCAGAGAATTAAAATATATGAATGCTTGCTATAATTAAATGTTCCATAGCATTCATCGTTAATTCATTTACAGTAGGAAAACCTTGTCTGAGAACAACCACGGTCGTACTTAAGTATTTAAATCTAATTGAGTATATCTTGCTCTTGGTTGGAGAAATCACCAACCAAGTGCATGCGCTGCAAACCTCGACCTTAGACCACTGCTTGTTCCTTCCAATCAGCGATGGAGTCACCCCAGGAAAGACTGGACTGAGAGCTCCACCCCCGGGCAAGGAATTTAGACTCGGGCTGAGGTTACAGGGAGGACAATTACATACACATTCAACGGGAAGAAGCTCTCCCAATCTCCACGCTCCGCACGGACCCTCATTCCCACGTACGGTTTCCCGGGAGAGTGCACCTTCTGTCACTAAAACGATCCTTGGTGCCGGTCTCCTTACCTTGGGTTCACCGAGGAGCCGGGCGGACGAATTCTCGGGCTCTATGGCTATTCTGGGTATTTCTCCTGGGGTTCTCTTCTCCCTCTGCGCCTCCTCACGGAGGAGTGGCTCGCAGAATAACATGCCTCCGCCTTGATCCGGTCTTGCACAATCACAACAATCTACAGGAACACAGACAAATGCTTTCCACAATGGCTCGACAATTACAAGATGATCTCACGGTTATGATTTGTTGAGGGCTTCTCACACAGACTTGCTCAGTTCTCCCCGAACAACCGGGGATTCTTCCATAGGAGTTTAACACAAAGAATGCGGGTTCATGGAATCGTTCGGGATTACTTTGGAGCGGAACCGCAGACCGGCTCGGGATAAGGTATTCCACGGGTTTCGAGGCAAACTGACTCCGTTTGGGAGATGGTCGGTTATAGAGCCAAAGGTGCGATGCGGACACTACGCAGGTTTCGTTCAGAATGGAGGTGAGTGCCCATTCTACATTTCGGTTAGGTTTTATTTGCATGCACGAGGTTTGACGGCATAGCGCAGGAGCTGCATGCATTCTATCCGTACACCTTCCTCCCACCGCTTGGGAAATCATGTGTCCTTCAAAGGACTTAGGATAAAAATAATGTGCACATGGATTTTTAGGAATATTAATAAAATGTTATTCCGGGCCCTAAAGCTGGGCTTAGCCCTAGGCTCCACTCAACCCTTTCCACCTTCCAACCCGATCCCTTGCCTTGTCTGTGGGCGCTGGGTCCCCATCGCACTCATTCATGCGTGGTCGGTCTGCGGTGGTATATTTTATTGGTGTACGCATACCTTCTGGTACATTTAAGCGAGGGCTCACGGCCTTCAACATAGGCTCCACGGCTAACAAGGCTCATAAACCTGCAACTTATACAAAACTTGGCTCGACCTATAGAACTTATGTGCGAAATTCTTTTCTTGCCGGTGTAGCGGGGATACCGGCCTTGGGGACACTACAACCCCACTCCCCTTATTTTTACGCGTACCAATTTTGCAACTTATACTACCTCTGTGTGTCCTTCAAAATTTTCAAGAGATGCGAATTTACTTTGCCCGCGCCAATATCTGCATGATCCTAGCCGGCGTCCCTCGGGACGTGCGGTCAACTGGACTTTTACAGCTCTATGGTTCGATTTCGGAGCTGTTTTCTTTCCAATATGCGTACAGGATGCATTTGCAGGACACTTTCTGGTTCCACGTGAATCACATTGCAATCGATAACATGATTGGCATTAAGGTACATATTTCTTAAGCGTTGAAACATAAGAGTGCCACATTATGTCACGGTCATGAATCACGGTAATGCAAGCATGTATACTGGCTGACGCGTCTCCGAGGGATCTCAAATGGCCCTAAAGATACTAACCAACTTGAGCAACTTCCCAATTGAGGGGAACTCCACGGTAGCTTTCACTTTCGGAAAACATGGTCACTACTTTGAATTCTCTATGGTTTACTTTACTTTCTCGGTAATAACTTTTACATGTCACGGGCTTTCAAATTTTGTTTGATTTTGATCATCGATCTTCCATCTCTTTGATGGATTCGGGTCCAACAACTACTCACGTCGGCGGTTTATCGGCTCCGCTGGAGTGTTGCACTCTACCGCCGATTAGCTAAAATGGGCTCATCTTGGAGAGATGCGTTTGATAGCCGGTGAATTCACCACCAAATCGCGGTAGTCTTCCGCATACGATGGTTTATCCATCACAGCCACATTCTCGACATGTCTTGATTACTCATTTTACTCTTTTTAATCCATCGGACTTCGGGATGTTATCGCGTACTAAAGTTGGTCGTTACAGCAGATCGCTGAGCAGTCCTGCAGAAATTGAAATTAATTCCGGGTCCCTATCAAAGACACGGTATCTTGGGAATTCCATTTCGGCGTGCCACTTCTTTTAAGATATCAACAACATCTGGCACGCTGCGTAGGGTGGTTTTCAATGGAATAAAATGAAACTTTAGTAAGCTTGTCCACCACCACCATGATTGAATCATCGTGCTTACTTATTCACGGGCGTCTAAGTGATAAAAATCCATGGATTTATCTCATTTCCACTCGGGAATAGGTAAAGGCTGCAACAACCTTGTTGGGTGCCTATTCTCAGATTAAACTTTCTGGAATTCCATAAATCTAGTGATGTATTATTCATTTTCTTTCTTCATAACTGGCCAAAAATAATGGATTTTAATTTTTGCCACAGTCTTTTGATATCCTTGATGACCAGCATAAGTCACATTGTTCATTTCTTTTAGAATTGTCAGTTTTAATTCTCTGTCATTAGGTACACATATTTTGTTCTTATATAGAAGTAGACCCTCAGTTCCCAAGGCATAACCTTACTCGATCTGTGGTCTTTCATCTTTCATTGTAAAAGCTTTGCTACCACAAGATTTGATCTTACCGTCGGCCTCGCGGCTTGAGAGGGAATTCAGTCTTTCAACTCATTTATGTACATGATAGCTGTAGCATGTAATTCATGCACCTTCTGGTACAGTGCATCGATACCTTGTTGTCCTTCCTTTGATATACTTGATATCAAAGTCATATTCCAACAGAAATTCCAGCCATCTAATTTATGCGGCATTTTAAGGTTGGTTGATCAAATAAATGTTCTACTAGGCTACATTGTGGTCTATTCTGAATTCAAATCTCTTGCCCATGAGGTGTCTCCATTTCCTCGATGCATGGACAACTGCTAACATGACTCTAAAATCATGAGTGGCATAATTATTTTCATGTTCTTCGACTTTTCGATTCATAGCAAACTACAAATCCTTCTTGTTTGAGAACTCCTCGGCCCTCCTTACCCGCATCTGTGCATACTACATAATCTTTACTTGGATCAACAATCACCGAGTTGGAGCACTAGTGGTAAATTGTTGCTTCAATTGCTGGAAGCTGTTTTCACATTGTTCTGTCCACTGGAGCTTCTTCTCCTTCTTTTGCAGGAAGTGATAGCATAGGCTATCCTTGAAATCCAGCTATAAACCTCCTATAATATTTGCCGGACCATAAAGGATCACAACTTACGTCACATTTCTTGTGGTAGCCGCTCTTGAATGGCCTTTACCTTCTGAGGATCCAGCTGCGATCCTTCCTCGGATATAATATGTCGGATAATGGATGCGCTTTTGAGGTAAAATGAACGCCAATTTTGCGCCTGGCCCAGTGTTCTCTCAGCCGCAGCTTACCATTCTAAGATGATGTTTGTGTTCTTCCTCTATCTTGGAATAAACAAAGATGTCGTCCAAGAATACTATGGCCGAACTTGTCCAGATAATTCCTGAACACCCCATTCATTAAGCACATGAAGGCGGCCAGTCGTTGGGCCGATCAAGCGGCACCCTTTAGCCAAATTCATGGTGACCGTACCTTGTTTTAAAGGCGGTTTTGTTGATGTCTTCATCTTTTATCCTCCTTGATGATATCAGATCGAAGATCTATTTTGAAAATACTTCCGCATCCTTTAGGTACGTCAAAAGATCATCAATTCTTGGCGAGGAGGATGATATTTGTTCTTGATGACTTTATTTAAGCTGTCTAAAATTAGGTCTGCGACCTCAGCGTCCCATCTTTATTCTTCTTCACGAATGGGGTAGGGCTCCCCACGCGGTGTTGCGGCGGGACAGATGTACCCCCTTTCTTTAATAGCTCTTGACGAATTTAAACTCTTTCAGCTCTGGTGTGCTCATTCTATCGAGGTCTTTGAAATTGGGTGCTCCAGCTATCGTTTATAGAAAATCGATGTCCCTCTTTGGAGGTAGTCGAGGCACCTCACGAAAGTCGTCCTTAAATTCATTGAGCACTTCATGGTCTTCCAAATTGAGACCACATCTTGGAATAACTCTTCCACCCGGGATGCAAATGGTGTGACCTTTTCGGTGGCATTTCTTGACTACATGGTGAGATTTCCTCTATACGATCCGATATAAAGATTCAGCGGGTACATTTACACGATTTCCTTCTTCGTTCAGAAGCATGTGAAGACCTCTTGTTCGGTATCAAGGGCGTAGTGTTGGTCCAACAATCCATCCCAATTAAGCAATCATATGAGCCTAAAGTGAGAATGTTCAAGTCAACCTTAGTGCTCATTCCTTTCATGTCCACTGGACATGATTTAACCAGCGCAACATTTTTTCTCTTGGTTCCTGTAGCTATTTGCACTAACCAAGACTTCTCATGTTTGCTCTTAGTTAGATGCAAACTTTCACCCACCCTAGGGTCTACATAACTATGACTGGCCTGAATCAATCAAAATAACAAGTGGTGGTTGTTGATCATACCTTCCCTTCAATCATATGATTGAAGTCGCGCTTGTTGTCCGGGGATGCGTGGAATCCTCATTAAACCTTACATATCCTCCTTTGTTTATTGGCGACGACGTAGACGATTCTTGACTTGTCCCTTCGTGGGGAAGCGGTCTACGTACCTATGATTCCCTTCACATTTAACCTCCATGGTTGGAGGCCTTGACATTGTTCACTCCCTTCAACTTTTGGGCTCTTTAAAGTTGATTGTCCCCAATTTGTTTAGAAAAAGGAAGGCTTGCTTCCATGCGCTTCTGTTCTTTCTTAGAAGCCTCTTACGGTTTATCCCAAGCCACGAAGGTAGGCTTTTCCATTTACTGTTCATATAGGCATTTCTCCCTTCTTATGGTTTCTTCCATGGTCTTGGGATCATCGTGTGAATTTTTGTCACCAATGGAAGGTGGATCGGCTCGGATACCTCTGAGATTTTAACTTGACTTAAGTCATGATGAATGGAACATACTTGATGGTTCTAGGAAACTTAGTTCATACTCATCAATGGTCATATTGCGGTTTGAGTTGAAGAACTCCTTCATATTTCTATAATGGTACCTTTTAGTCGGTATTTCTTCGAAATACTTCTTGAATTCCTTCAAGTGACCTCCTTCTCTTTGATGTGTTGCACATACACAAACTGATCCCACCACATGGGCCTTTTTCCTTTTCGGCTAGTACATTGCAATTCTTCCCTCTGCATGAAGCGGAATAATTTTAAATTTGAAAATATTTCTTCATACCAAGCAACCATGTCTGACATCTTCCTCCTTCTTGTGCTCCCCATCAAATGTTGGAGGTTTAATTTTATTCATTCTCCTTTCAATTCTTCCCTTCCGGTTACGATGTTTTTACGGTAGGTGATGAGCTTGAGCATTTGTGTGTCTTCTGCCCGGAGCGTCTTTGGGAGCGACTGTGTGTCGGCTACCACTCCTCGATTTACTTCTTCTCCCATGAGTTCTTCGGCTCTCTGTCGTGCTTGAGTCTCTTCCTTTCTCAGTTTCTTCTCTATTCTTTCCGGACTACGCATGAATCTTAAGTTTAATTTCCCTTGCCGATCTCGACTTTCATGAGCTTTATGCTATCATTTCGGCGTTCCTTAGCCTCTCTTTGTAGCTCTTCAATGATTTTCATCATATTTCATTCCTTATCCATCTCTTTTCCATGCCCATTAGGGTGTGATCCCTCGACTCCTTGGTTAACATCCTTTCCTTCTTGATAATCTTCCATTTCAGGGACAATTGGCATTCTTCCCCATTCCATACTTGGCGTTGATTATGCGGAGTTTTGGCCTCTGTATTAGGAACACACACTATGCAATCAATTCAATTGTTAGGCCATTAAACTTCATGAATATCCCACACTATTCATAATTAAATCGAACAAAAATGAAAGTTATTTGGCTTCACAAGTTTTCTGAGTTACGTATGGCTCTGTGTTTTTAGTTAATAGAACTTTAGTCGGAGTTATTTGAACTTCCAATTTGAGTTTTGCAGCTCGGCTGATGAGGTTTACTATCCTCTCGGATTCCCAATCTCCGATGACCATTTTTTTACGTGCTAGCCCTCCTAAGCCTAGCCCTTGACTCATATGACCATGCGCCAAGACCATGGTTGTTTTCCTCGTGTCTACTCCTATGCGAGGTTTGGCCCTTGCTTATTTGTCAGCGGCATACCTTCTAATCCGATTCTCCGATCTTGATATTACTTAGCCCTTCAAGTAAGCCCTAGCGATGTATTTGTTGTCTCGCGACCGAGGCCTTATCCCTTATCGGGGTACGGGGTTTCGCAAATATGAATGCATCAAAACGCTTGATAGCGGAAATCCCTATATCCCGATTTGATGGAGCTCGATCGTGCTAGCCCTCAGAGCTATAATCACCATACAACCACACTATATGACCTCCACCTTACCACGTCGGGTTTTCGGTGATTTCAATATCATGCTCATACGCTCAGGGAATCTCCGATGGGTCCCAGTAATTGACCTATCAACGGTCCTTTCTCACATTTGCTATAAATGTCACTTCCGCACGTCCTCCTGACGGTCGGTGGCCCACAGCCTATACCTGTTATCTGGAAATCATGTATCGCGATTTTCCATGCAAAACCTTTGCCTCTAAGTCTCCGATATCCTGTTTCACGATATCCGATCGCGCTTTAAGCACTATCCCTTAGCGGTTAGTCGGAGTTCATGTGACCTCTACCCGTGACCCGATGCTCAAACTCATTAGGGGTTTCGGGGTTTTGAGTTTCAAAGTGTATGAATCACATGTCACCGGGGTTCCCGATTTCGATGAACTTCAACACCCGATGGGACTCACTCTGTCGGACTTTCCCCAGATGGTGTGGATCTCGCCGTAATGTCCACTAAATGGGCGGTCGAGATTTCATGGCGAAATGTCAGCGGATAGCGATTCCGTGGGACAAGACCTCTATGCATTCGATAACTCCGATTCTCCGATTTAAACTCTGCGATCTCCTGACGCGTGTCCACCTAGGAATTCTACGTCTAAGATCTATCCTCGGGATTTTGATAATCACAGGGTCTCGATTCTCTGAGTTTGAATATCAGCGTTTCTTTGGGACTTCTCCTCCACCCATGAGGGCTTAAGTCCTGCGCAACTTCGATCAGCAGCGAGACTGATTAGCCAGTTGAATTCCCCGAGGATCTCCGCGACTCTGAAATCCTCCCGAGTTTAAACTCCTGTGCGGTATCAAAAGGTTTTAAACCTCATGCATGTTCTCGGATCACGAGAGTTTGCAAAGGTTGCTTTCCTCTGAGCGGATCGGCGATTCCACAACACCCTTGGTGTAGAAACCTTTCTCCCTATGGTCATAGACCGCCAGTTGCGGTTTCATAGTACCACTATACCTCGAGCTTATAAGCGTGGTCAAGCAACCACTTGACACACTGGAACAAACAAACGTCTGAAATTGGCCATTCCGGGCCCAATTTCCCACGACACCGGTCCAAGGAGCCATCACGGCCCATCTAGGCACCGATTAGCCGAGAACCTTGGCACGTACCAGATTTGCTTGGCGTACCAATTACTCGATACCAATTTGTGAAAGTGTACTCTTCACTGCGAGGTTCACCCACCCTCCCGGTTTACCATTCATTACATGGATGTAAAACAAATGCATTTAACCAAAACTAAACACACTTAACAACTCAGAAAAATATATGGGTACTGCTATAAATAAATGTTCCATAGAATTCATCATAAATTCATTTACACAGCGAGGAAAACATGTCTGAGAACAACCACGGTCATGCCAAGGGTTAAAATCATAATTGAGAATACTTATCTTGTATCCGGTACAGGGCTCCCGCCAGCCAAGTGCTGAGGCCTTCCACGAACCTCCCCGGCCGCTTAGACCCTGCTTGTTCATCGGCTCAGCGATTAGGTCACCCGAGATGGGACCCGAGCTCCGCACCCAGGGAAAAGGAATTTTAGGCTAGGCTGAGGTTATAGGGGAGACAACACATACACATTCAGCAGGCTCTCCAGTCTCCAGCTCAGCGCACACGGACCCTCTCATTCCCCGTGCTGTTCCGCGAGGAGAGTGCACCTTCTGCATCACCTAGGCCGATTGCCCGGTCCAGGTCTCCCTTACCTTGGGTTCTGAGGGAGCGGGCCGGAGCGGAGGAATTCAGGGCTCAGGCTTCACAGGAGTTTCTCTCGGGGAGTTCTCTTACTCCCCTCTGCGCACTCCCTCACGGAGGAGTGGCTCCGCAGGAGCCAACATGCCTCATGCAGTCCAGTGCTGCGTAATCACAACAATCCATAGGAACATAGACAAATTCTTTCCACAACGGCTCGGCAATTACAAGACAATCTCACGGTGATGATTTCGGAACAAAGGCTCCACACACAGGCTAGCTCATCTTTTCCCCAACAACCGAGGGATTCTTCCACTCGAGTTTGCCCACACGGGGAATGCTGGGTTCATGGAATCGCGTTCTCGGGATTGCACGGAGCAGAACCACCAGACTCTTCATCGGACGGAGTACCATGGTTTCTCAGGCAAACCCGACTCCGCGGTTTGAGATGAATCTGGATATCAGTCGTCGCGGTTCCATCCGCGAGAGGTTTAGATTCCGAGGTGGAAGTAGCCATTCTCGCGTTTCGGTTGAGTTTTTATTTGCATGCACCGAGGTTGACACTTGTCACCCACGAGGAGCTGCATGCATTCCTTCCGTACACCTTCCTCCCTGCCCAGGAATCACGGGTCCTTCAAACAGGACTTAGGATAAAATAATGTGCACATGGATTTTTAGGAATATTAATAAAATATTATTCCGGGCCTAAGCCCCCTAGGCAGCCCTAGGCTCCTCCTCAACCTTTCCCACCTTCCATTGATCCCATGCCCAATCGTGGAGCTCGGTCCCATCACTCATTCATCGTGTCAGTGCACTTGGCGTGAGTATTTATATTTTATTAATTGACGTAAAACTTACAAGTACATTCTTGAATCGGCCTTCAACATAGAGCTCCGGCCCACAACAAAACTCATAAACCTACGGCTTATACAAGAAACTTGGCTCACCGACCTATAGAACATATTTACAATTCTTTGCATATAACATGATGCATGGCGGGGCTCGGCCTTGGGGACCCACTACATACAATAAAAATCGGTCATGCGCTTTGGGCAAAGGATGGATTAGTGATCAATGGCCTCACGATACAAACCCCATCTGTTGTTCGAGTGCGTACTTAAGGCTCAAAAGTACGATGTCAAGGCATCGAAAGTGGTTAGGGATAAGAAGAAGGAAAAATCCAACCGCCGGAGAGAAAGAGTCTGAGGGAGATTTCTTCGTTGGGGTTGTGTGGCTTCAAACTGCTCCTGAATAGTTATGTCATGTTCAATGGTTGCCCACATGATTGTTCAAGCTCGGCCCGGTTAGTGGTTGTTTCAAGGATAGTGTTGAAGAGGTTCAAAGCGATATGCGTTTGGTTCAATAATTCGGGTTCAACAGCGTTAGGTTGAGTTGGTGTAGGAACTGTCATGGGGGAACAGTATTGGTAAGAGAACTGTTAAGAAAGATTTGGTGTTGTCTTAGTTAAGTTTTATAAAATAGAATTCACGGTTGCGATGATGCTTATGGATGCAAAATCTAAGGCTCGTTCCCGTAAATGTATCATATCTTTATAAAAGGTGTGAGATGGGAGAAAAACGGTAAACCACCATTTCTGATGTCGAGTTCCTATCAAGGGGAAAATCTTACGAAATGTGAAAGAAGAAAATATTTGAAAATAACCCGATGTAACAAAATGCATGTAGAGATGCAGAGCTACAAATTGGTCTTTCCGCGGTGATAGTTGAGTGCGAGAGGAAGAATAATGGTATTCTGAGAAATCCCAAATTTATTCATTATAGTAGTGGTAGTAATAAGTATAACGAAGCACATCAATTCTGAATATGAATTGAAAATGAAAAATGAGAAACAAGAAAGAAAACATGTAATGTAGAAGTGGCCGAAATTGAGAATCTGGATGTGCTTGTATTAATCTCAATGCAAAAACTCTATCACAAAATCTCAAAAAGGGTCTAGCCACGAATTCTCGGGGTATATTTATACAATTACGTAAAGTAGGTAGAATCTCAATAGTCATAAAAATTTCAGTTATGGCCGGAGGGAGAGAGCAATCCTCTATCTCCCCTAATGCATCTTCACTTATTGCAGGAGTTCGTCTTAGCGGACTCGGCGCAAGTGTTACATCTTTCTACAAGCTGAGATCTGAGTTGTGAAGCTCGCTTGGCGGTGGCCTCGTGAAATATTCGAGACTGCTTAGCATTGCGGCTTGTCCTCAATTGTGCATCGATGATGTAGAGAGCACTTAGTTGTCTTATTTAGGTTTGATCATGTGCTTATCAACTTTGGCCATGTCCATTGTATCCATCTGAGAGATGTCCGATGATGTCGAGAGCACTTAGTTGTGCGCTGGGTTTGATCATGTGCTTATCAACTTTGGCCATGTCCACAGTATCCATCTGAGAGATGTCGGTCGAATCTCTCTCATCCTTTCCCTTCAGATCAAGTGAGATCTGTTCCACATTTATTTGCATCAATGCTTCTGCATCGCCTCGGCTGTCAATATCCAACGGCTCGCCCTCTATGGAGTTAAAATCTTCTTCTAAAGAATGGGTTACCTTTTGGGCTTGTTCCTTGCCCAGGGCAATGTTATGCTCCCAATATTTCAATAGAATATTTCCTCTGGTTTGTTCAGGGATGGCAAGCCCAGGAGCGCCTGCCGAAACCCTGTTATTTGTGGCGATTACCGCGTCTTGGAAAGCGACCCGAGCCACTTCAGCCTCCCTTTCCGTAGCAGTCAGGTTCTTGGACACATGATTCACCAACAAACAGTTCTCCCGGATCTCTCCTATCCTGGCAAGCAAATTATGCTGTGCCGAAAAGATTTTGCTCTGAATCTCGCTGGCTCGGGATTTAAATATGTCGATGTCTATTTCTCTTCTCTCAGCGATTTCTACCCGAGCCTGCAACTGTTCAATCATATTTCTCTATTGGCTCACCTGCGCTTGACCATCTCGGACCATCAACTGTGCTTGCTCAAGCTTGGCCTTGAGCATCTGTATTTGATTCTTGTCGGCCACTCTGGCCTGTTCTATCTCCATGCTGGCTTGACCTTTAGCATTCTCTGCGGCTGTAGCCAATCTAGCATCGAGGGTCATGATTAGGCGATTCTTCCTTTTTAGTTGATTATTCAAAAGCCCAACTGAGAATTGATTTGTCGAAGCATATGCCCCCAGTGTTCCCGCGATTTCAGTGGCGAGTTGGTCACTTTTCTTATTTTTGCCATCGGTCATGATTTTATATTTTTTCGTAGTGGACTCTCCTTCTTGATAGAACTCTCTTTTCACTACCACCTTCCTCTTTTTATCAAAAAATAACTCATTTGGAGGGATTTCCTCTGCTCTTATGGGCCTCAGTTCTTCGTTAAATATCCATCCCTCGCTGACATTTCCCTGTGTCGACTGCAAGGGTGTGACCGAGGTGATGGGCTCTCCTATTTGTTTTGTCGATTCTCTTGGAGTACCGACAGGATTCTGCTCCTTTGGCGTACCTAGAGTCTCTGTTTCAGTCTTCGACTTCTGTTCCCTTGGTGGGCCTGGAGTTTTTACTTCAGCCTCCGAACTCTGTTTCCTAGGCGAGTCCGGAGTCTTTTCTTCTGCTTCGGGATTCTTCGTTTGTTCCCCTTCCTGGTGTTTTCCAAGGTTAGAAATTATGTCCTCAGAACCTTTAGCATCCTTTTGTTTTATCTCGGAAGCAGCCGAACCTCCCAACACAGCGGGGAGACATCTTTGTCTATGTTCCTGGAATTTTAATACAGATGTTGTGTCTTCAGGTGCTAATGATTGGATCCAGGCTAGCACTTCTTCATAAGATCTCGCCCCTCAGAAAGCGTCGTCTGAGGGTGAACTTTCATGCTCAAATCTCTTGAGCCCACAATGAGCCAAATGGTTTCTCGCAACCCTCTATGGATCATGTTTCTTAACTTTGATGGAGACCAAACTTAGGTCCTCCAGGGCAGCAGCCTCGGCTTTGGCATGCCCGAAATCTAACAAAGAATAGAAATTCAACCGAATGGGAAAGGAAGGCCATATCTTCTTTGAGTAACCCTTGAGTTATTTTCTCACCCCTCCAATTACCGTTTGCCAGGCGACCTCTCGACAAGCCAGCTTGTTGGGGATGAACAAGGGCAGCGCATGAGGGGGAACAGAAGCCCCGAAAACTCTGAAATAAGAAAACTCTGCCTCCACATACCAATCCGCTATGCCACTCAGACTTGTTGCAATGTTGTCCGAGACGCGAGGTGGTGGGTGCCCAAAAATGGCGATATGCAGGGGCACCATCACCCAGTTAAAAATCTCATATGTGAACTTTTCTTCTTTATTCTCAAATAGTTTGTCATGATACTCATGCACGGGTTTTTCTTGGGCTAGATTCCAAGCCCAAATCATCAAGGGGAATGGTGTCATGGAACATACCGCGTCCATGATATATGCTGACATGAAAAACGAGGATGGTCTCCCACTTGCCTTATGCTCCCGATACTCTGTGACCCTGTTGGCCAAACTGTCCGAGAGTATCTTTGCCCAATTAAACGAGCAACCTTCTGCGACCCGAAACATGAGAGGCACCCACGCGATGTAGAAATGCGATGTGTCTTTTCTCCCAAATATCCGGCATGTCATCATGGCCACATATTTATACTATGGCTCCAAAGAAGCGATAGAATAAATGCCCTGGTCATTCACTCTGAATTTCGCGGAGCGTGAAACCCAATCCTTGATCAAACCAGGCATGGTTTTGTCGTACTGGGTGCACTCTTTCTCTTTGAATTCCTCCAGGAACTCGGAAACATATGTATATTCAGACGTCGAAGGTATATTGTACATGGTTTGTAGATGCTCAGGCCTAAAAGTCCCGACAGTAACTCGTTGGTTGTTCATGATCGTCCTGGTAGGTAAGTCTACGTGGTCCAACGCCCATCGGATCATGTCGTAATACGAAAGAAACCGTCGCCTGGTTGCTACTCTGTGCATCCCAGATTGGACGATTATCTTGTACTTGGTGTGTAGATCATCCCTTTCGATGTCGTCGGAGTCGTCTGAGTAATCTACCAATTCTTCTTGTAGAACATTTGACACAAATGACCAGTCGGGGATCAAGTCGACACTTCGGGGTGAAGTATCGGCGACATTGTCTGAGCCCTGTCCCACGACTTCGACATTCGCCTTTGCTGCTTTCCACGGAGCCATGGCCGAAGTTTGTGTTTTTGCTCTCCTTCGATAGAACTGCGTATACATGCAGAAAGTAATTAACTCAGAAACGATGAGCTCCTCGTGCTATGAAAAATGCATAATGAAACGTAGCTCTTGCATATATTTGAAAAAACGGTACCTTTCAAAACAAGCCTGTCAATTCGAAATTAGAAATAAACTTATGCCGTAAAAATCCGATCTTACACATAGATTTACCTTATCTTCCCATTAATGTCATAAATTTTGGCGGTTTAAAAGTCATTTGGCGCATGGAATTAAAATGCTCCTTCGAGAATCGTACAAGCATCGAAACTCGGGATAAGTCTTGATTAAAGTTAATTAATCCAAATTTGTCCATATACATAATTTCTCGCCATTCGTTATCTCGTAAATATTCTGTTAACATTTTGAGTTTTCAACTCCCGAGACCGCGAGGACCGAGTTTAGCTTAATCAAGTGTAATCGGGATTTGAGGCATAATTAATTTCATAATCGTTTCATTCGCCTTATCGCAACTCGGAACTTCGAAGATCCGTTTTTAGGAGATTAGTACGTCGAGTCGCGAAACCGCGATATGGCGATAGTTAAGACTTAATTAAAGGGAAGAAGACTTGGATTAGGCGATTAATTAATCATGTTATAATTACATCACGACTTCGTGAGTCGGAGTTTTAGGCGATGTAACTTCCGAAAAGATAGTGTCGAGTGGCGAAATGCCGAGAAAAGACTTTAACCACAGTTAGCCTTTTTGCCTTTAGTTTTTTACCAGGTTTAGCCCGAAAGAACCTCGTGTTCTCAGTTCTCGGGGTTGTAAAAATAAAAATTCAAACTTGGCGAACACCGAGGCGCGAAACCCCAACGACGTCTAACCACTGAGTTAAAGATTTTACCCTGGTTATTGTCCTGAGTGAAAATTTAATACGAGTTCGTCGTTTCACGACTCGGGACGTGTGAACTCATGGATTATAGTGTCCGACTTGCGAGATCCCGAAGTAGAACAAAAGAGTCGAGCATTCTTATGAAAGTTGACTTGTTTCGAGAGTAGAAAAAGCGTCGTTGTTTAAATGACAAGGTTGCAGAATTTTCATAGTCTCGGGGGGAAAAAATCAAAAGGCCATCTCTAGATTCCAAGTATAAAAATTTGAAAATTGTGAAGGGTAAAAATAAAACAAGGGCGGCTCCAACACATCCCATGACCACGTCACAATTCTGTCAGGCCCACGACGCATGGCAGCCATCTCACCAGCCCACTCAGCAAGACCCTTGGAATTTCCTGGCCTAGGTTGTGAACTTGTCCCTTCATAAAGCCTCCTCACTGACCCCGACATCGGACACACTTGGCGGTTGCCACAACCTACCTCACCTCACCTTTTGACACCTAGACGCCTCCCCCCTCATCTCAGCACGTGTCACCCTGCTCTTTATCACCATCTCCCCCGACTCGGGAAGTCATTTCATCGTCCCTATGGCTACTTCTATGCGTGGAATCAAGGCTTGGAGTGGGATGAACCTATTCAACATGACACCCTGGGCGTACTATGCATTGATTTCAGGTAATGTGAACAATACCAATTTCAACAACAGATATGGTCGTAGCTCATGTTCAAAATTGGGAAATCGGATTTGTTCGTTGAATCCAGCAAGGGTGATGGAGCATATCATAGGAGGTGTGGATCATTTCATAGGAATTCCACATACTTCACAGAGAATAGTGTATCTCACTCCTCCCTTGAGCACAAACTCAAAATCTCACATAATACAGACAGACAGCACAAGGAAATTTGGCAAAATGAGAAGGAGCCATGGCAATCAGCGCATGGTTTCAGTAGAAGAACACGATGAGTTGGTGAGCACGGTGAAAAACCTGCAAATACAACTTAGAGCTCTCTCAGCCCAAGTTATTTCCATAACTGAAATTACCATTTAGCATCCGGGGGAACAACAGAGGAACAAGGATGAATGTGATGCATTAAGGCAGGAGATAGAAGCTCTTCAATTTGTGGTTGGGCCTGTGTCACCTTTAGCCTCCCCGATTACAGCCATTTCTGATGGAGCTTCCTCACCAGGACCACGACTGCGACTGGACCTGAATTTGCGGCCTCTAATAGAAGAAGACCCCTCTTCACCGGACCAAAATAAATTTTAAGTGTATGATGTGTTTCACTGTGATTTTATTAGGATCTTTTTGCATGCTTTTCACTATAGAAGGCTAAATAGGATTTAGTATTCTAGAAAACAATGTCCCTGCTCACCACTTCCTTCTGGGAGAATATAGGGGAGTGAATTTTGTTTTTTACAACTCCTGTTGCACAGATTTTGTACTTTTCCTGCGTTTACTCGCAGCTTTTTTAATATAAATTTTACATTGTTTCTATTAAAAAAAAAACATTCAATTCACATTCATAACAATATGTCCAATATTGACAATGCTTTTCAAGCCAATAAATCAATGATACTTCACCTATTTATCAAGGTTGACATCAATGACAACCAAATTTCCAACAATCTCCCCCTTTGTTATTGATGGCAACCTTAGTAAAACAATCTTACTTCCCTTGTGAAATCTATTATGTAGTTTGAGTCCTTTGAGATGACTTTGTTTTACTCTTTATCTCTCCCTCTTTGACAACAATGACAAAGGGAATATTTCTCTTCTCCCCCTGAGATGATGCTCCCCCTAAGGTGATTCTCCCCATGAGGTGATGCTCCCCCTGTCTTTGTCCCATTTACTTTGAACTTTGTTTATATTATTTATCTCTCCTCTTTTGACATCAATGACAAACAAAAGAAAACTTTTACTGTTTTTCTCCCCCTGTGAATGTGTCAGTTGTTATCTCAATCTCTTGGGATTTTTGTGTTCAAATAGGGTTTTACTATCTTCTCCTTTGTCATAATGGACAAGGGTGTGAAGCTTACTGATCTTCTTGATCTATTTCTTCTTCTTCTTGATATTGTTTAGTTCTTTGATTCCAAGATATCTTTATTGTTCTTTCATATCATTAATAACTTTTCTCTTTTCATTCTCTGTCTTTATATATTTTGAACTCGTTTTGTTGCATTCTTCTTTAGATATCATTTGTTGTATTCATCACACTATTATTCTTTTGAGAGCTCATCATCATCACCAATGTTTTGTGCACCATAACCTTCTTCATCTTCTTCTTTACAATTCTTCTTCCTTGAGCTTGTTCCTCTTCATATGCAAAGCTCTGAATTTCACATTCCTTATTAGGAGTTTCATCTATTAGTTTATTGTTATCAATTTCTTCATTTTTAGGTGCAATATCTTCATCATCTTTCTTGCTTTTTGCTTCAGATTTTCTTATCCATATATTTCCATAAATCACTTTGTTTGATGAACTTTATTTTCTACATTTGCCCTTTGAGATTTATCCTCTCTTATTTTCTTCCAAAGTTCATTAGATTTCCTTCCTAACTTGTATCCATTATTTTTCATCAGTTGTCTTCTTGATTTCCTGTAGTCTTGGGATTTGTGCCCAAACTTATCACAGTTGTAGCATCTCATGGTATGACAAAACTTTGTTGTGTGCCCAACATAATTGCATCTCCAACATCTCATTAGGTCATTGGACTTTCCTGAATTTTTCTTTTCAGGACTCTTTCATTCCAATGCTTTGTGACCAGAGTTTTTACAAGAAAAACAATAACCATAGAAGGTGTTTCCATACTCGATTATGTTGTGACATGAGAAGTCTTCCTTTTGATATGTTTCTTGTTTTTTTACTTTTATAGCTTCCTCCTTTAACAAATTTCATGGTTTGTATTTGGTTTGTGATTGTACTTTTTCCTTTTGAGGAGGATAATCCTTTCTCATGTTTGTGAATGGTGTTCCACTTGCCACCTTCTTATTTCTTATTGTACCCAAGACCAGTTTTGTCATCGATTGGTCTTTGATTGTTCCAGATCTTATCCGGGATGGCTGAGTTGTTCTAGAATTCGACAATTTCTTTTGTCTTTTCATTCTTCTTTTTTAGGTTGATATCTTCCAATTCCAACATGTGACATGTTTCTTCCTTTTTACTCAACTGGATATTCAATATTTCTTCTATTTCCTTAGCTTC
This sequence comes from Picea sitchensis, assembly GCA_010110895.2. Lineage (NCBI taxonomy): Eukaryota > Viridiplantae > Streptophyta > Pinopsida > Pinales > Pinaceae > Picea > Picea sitchensis. Next base: position 477,341 of record SNQJ01S0001299.1, on the reverse strand, counting down.
TTCAAGTTCAGTCTTTAGACTGATGACTATTTCTTCTGTCTCATCCAAGAATTCTGTGCATTTATTGGTTTTTTCATATGTCTTAAACTCTTCTATTTCTTTTGTTAGATCAACAACTTTAGTCTTCAATATTTTGATTTATTCCTTGCTTTCTAGCTAAATCCTTTTGACGTTGATGACTTCCAATTCCAACGAGTGGCACAATTCTTCCTTTTTAGTCCACTGGCTCTTCAGGGTTTCTTCACTTTCCTTAGCTTCTTCAAGTTGAGTCATTAGAATGTTGACCATTTCTTTTGTTTCTTATAATTCTTCTGTGCATTTATTGAGTTTGTCATATTCCTTCAACTCATTCATTTATTTTGTTAGATAAATAACTTCAGTCTTTAATCTATTGATCTCTTATTCTTTGTCTTATAGTTGAATATTTTGTTCTTTCTCTTCATGGTTGTTAGATTGATCTAACTGTTGTAGTAGCAACATATATTTCTTTTGAATTTTCTCCAACTCTTCTAGAGTACATATAGTTTTGTATTTGAGATTGTCAAGATCCTCCACATGAACTTCAATATATATATCATTTTTTGGTTCCATATGAATCAATTCTAACGTAGTTATAACATCAGTCTTAAGATTCAATATTTTTTCTTCAGTGATTACTCAGGTGTGCATCAATTCCTTGATGGATTTTTCTTCTTCATTGATGATTAGGGATTGCATCAAATCCTTGTTTGAGTTGTCTTCTTCTTTTATGACTGGGGATTGCATCAGTTCCTTGTTTGAGTTGTCTTCTTTATTGATGACTGGGGATTGCATCAATTCCTTGATGGTATTGTCTTCTTTTTCTGTGTTTTGTACTTACTATGATAAGAAATCTCTAGTTGGAGCCATAATACTTTGTCATGGGTGCAGTGCCCCATATTTTCTTTGATTCGATCTGACAGTTCATTTTGGATTGCTTTTAATGCCATTGAATTGTTTCTCTTTGCTTCTTTTGTATCTTTGGATTTGTTCGTTGAGGTATTTAAGTACCAAGGCTTACTTACTATTGAGTCCCAAACTCAAGATCCTCTTGACTTCGGATATATTTTCATTCTTTCCCTCCATGAAGAGTAGTTTGTTCCATCAAATAAAGGAGCTTCATTTGTAGAGAGAGCCATTTGTTTATCCATTTGTGTGTTTAGTAGGATCTTCCTTATAGTTATTAGATAGTTTTTCCTTAAAGAGACCTTGCTCTAATACCAATTGTTGAAACACACACTGACACTGTGAGGGGGGGTGAATCAGTGTCTGGAACTTTTGGCTACTTTTCACACTTTCATAGATTAACTAAATTAACTAAATAAGTTATATGCAATTCAATTAATTATTCATAAACATGTATAACACAAACTATACGAAGTAGATAAAATATCAGTCTTTTATTTATTTAACTTGAATGAATACAAATAAAATCAATCCTTTGATATCTTCAACTTCAACTGAATATGAGAGATCCAACTCTTTGATACAAGACCCAACTTGTAGTTCTCAAATCCAACTAAGAAATGAGGAATCAAACCCTCATAACAAGACTCGACTTGTTGATCTCAAATCCAACTGAGATGTGAGGAATCCAATACTCATGACAAGACTTGGCTTGTAAACAGGCACCAACCTGATAGAATGAAATTTCATTCAATCCATTATATATATATATATCCAAGACACCTTCTTCCCTTCATATTCCTTTACTTATATAGTCCTCCAAAGGGTGCCACTTTGAAACAATGTGTCCTTTTGGAATGAAACATTGCACCCCTTCATTAATTAACACAAATGGTTACTTTTATTAATTAATTTATGTACACCAATTTAGATAGCTATTTTCATATGAATATTCTTGAGTGATAGAAACGAATTTTAAAATTCTACGAAATGGGTTTTTTGCAAAACATTCCCAAGTAGCCGACAAGTGAAACATTTTCCTAGAAATTGTGCGAGGTGGTTGGTACAGGAAGTTCTTTGAAGGAAACTTGCTCATATTTTCCTTTCATCGTCGAATGCTAGATCGACTTCAGTACATATTACATTTTCATGAATGTCTAAATCGACCTCCACATATCTCCTTTGTTTGTGATTATTTAAACTCAACTTGTAAACATTTTACTTGATGATTATATTAAAATTGGTTCCCTCTCAGCTGCTAGTCACTAAAGATTTAACTTGGTCTTACCCTTTTTTGTATTTGCTTCCTCATTCAATCGAAAAACATCTTTTTGGTCGACTCAACTAGGAGAAATTTCAACTTGAGTATTTCAATTCTAGTCGACCCATCTTACTTCAACCTCGACCCGAATTGTATTTAAGTTTTCTTTGACTTCAACCTTTAGGTTACTTCTTTCTTAGACCGACTTGACTTGGAAGAAAATCGACCTTGAGAAATTTGACTTTGGTCGTCTCGAATTGCTTTGGTTGACTTGTATTTCCCAACTCAATTTTCCTTTGACTTCAACCTTTAGTTGGTTAACTCGTCTTGAAATCGATCGACTTGTCTTCTCCAAATTCCGTCAATCTGCAAGCTTGCAGTCGATCGGCTTGTCTTTGACTCATCTAGCAGACAGTCGATTTGTCTTTGACTCTTCTTACAGACGATCGACTTCCAAATAGTCGACCTTATTGTTGTTTGAATCAAATCAACTTGTGACTTGATGGTGTCAATGCTTCATCACCAAACATCCGCCATTGGCATTCTGTCTCGTATATGGACTCTTCTTCAATTGAGATTTTCTAAATCATTTTTAATGAACCATGTCTTATTAACTTATTTATTTGTGATTTGTATGGATCCATATTGGATTATCCATTTACCCTTTTTATCTGGACAGTTTCTTACAGTTTCTCATTTTGTGCATGATGTTAATGACACAATCTCAACCTTCTACAATATAGGATGAGTGTATCAAGCTCATACAATATATTAGTCAATATTATCTTTCTACCGATATTCAAGTCATCTCATAACATTATATCCAATATTGACAATTCTTGACATTCAAGTCACCTTCATAACATTATGTCCAATATTGACAATGCTTGACATTCAAGTCACCTTCATAACATTATGTCCAACCTTCATAACATTATGTCCAATATTGACAATGCTTGACATTCAAGTCACCTTCATAAAAATATGTACAATATTGGCAATGCTTCTCAAACCAATCAATCAATGATACTTAACCTATTTATCAAGGTTGGCATTAATGAAAACCAAATTTCCAACAATATCATCACTAAGTTGCCCCCTATCAACTGAAAGGTGAGAAATCTGTACCATCAAATATATCCCCCTAAAAGTGAAAAGATGTAATAAAAATTTCTTTGAGACGAGTCAAAACATTTGATCTTCAACTTAAAAGACAAAACTCAAGTGCTCCCCAATCTTACCCTCAAATCATCAAATCCAAAGCACTCATAGCCATCCACTGTAGAAATTGTTCCTCGTAAACATGGTTTAAACAGTTTATAAACTCGTCGATAAGACTAATCCAATAGGCTTGCTTCTAAACTCCATCACCAATTCCCTAACCATTCAAAATGTATATGTTTCTACTAAATTTTCTTGCTCTTCTGACACCTTTCTGGGAGGTGATTAGTCTTCCCACAAAAATTACATGGGTGAAGATCGAAACATTTTGACACATCATGGAGAAACATCTCACCAGCTTAAGTACATTTTCATTTACATTTGCATTTGGGTTCGTTCGGCCTAGGGGTATTACAATCCCCTCCCCTTATTTATGCATTGTCCTCAGTGCATTATGTACACAAATCATCAAGATTTCCAAAATCTTCAAAAAGATGTGGGTATTCTGCCCGCATTGCATCCTCATGTTCCCAAGTAGCGTCCTGAGGACTGTGCCAGGTCCATTGGACCTTTAAAAACCCTATGGCTCGATTTCGGAGCTGTTTGATTTTTCGATCCAGAATGCGTACCGGGTGCACTTTGATAGCGCCTTCTTGCTCCACCTGAATCACATTCCAATCAATTACATAATTAGCATCATGTATATATTTATTGAGAAATGATACTTGGAATACATTATGAATAGACATAGATGCAGGAAATGCAATCATATAAGATATTGTACCAATCCTCTCTAGTATTTCAAACAGCCCACAATAACGAGCTACCAACTTTGAACAATTTCCCAACTTCATGTAACTTCTGTTGGCCTTCACTTTCAAGAACACATGGTCCCCAACTTTAAATTCCCTGTGAGTTCTGCCCTTATCAACATAGTTTTTCTACTTGTCTTGGGAAACCTTTAAATTTTGTTTTATTTTCCACATTTTCTCCTCCATTTCCCTAAGTAAATCTATCCCAACCACTGCTCTATCTGCTGGGTTATCCCAACTTACTGGTGTGCTGCACCTTCTGCCATAAAGTGTCTCCAATGAGCTCATCTTTAGAGATGTTTGGTACCCACTATTATAAGAAAACTCTACTAAGTGTAGGTAGTCTTCCCATTTTGATGGTTTATCCATCACATACATCCTCAACATATCCTCAATAACTTGATTCACCCTCTTTGTTTGTCCATCTGATTCTGAATGATAAGTTGTGCTAAAATTCATTTTTTTTCCAAATCCCTTAAATAATCCTTTCCAAAAATTTGATGTAAATTTTGGATCTCTATCAGACACAATTGTTTTGGGTATACCATGTAGTCGAGCAACTTCTCTCATATAAACATCAACAATGTTGGTTGCCTTGTGAGTGAGCTTAACTGAAATAAAATGGGCAGATTTAGTAAGCTTATCCACCACTACCATGATAGAACCAGGTTGTGTGTTTGTTTTGGGCAGTTTGGTGATGAAATCCATCGTTACAACTTCCCATTTCCACTCAGGAATGGGTAATGGTTGTAGCAAACCAGTTGGGTGTCTATGCTCAACCTTTACCTTTTGACATTCCAAACATTTGCCAATAAAATCAACAACTTATTTCTTCATTCCTGGCCAATAATATTGGCTCTTGACAGCATCAATAATTTTTTGATAACCTGGGTGCCTAGCATAAGGTACATTATGCATTTCTCTCAATATCATATTTTTCAATTCCTGGGAATTTGGTACATAAATTCTACCCCTGTACATGAGAATTTCATCATTATTTAGCTTATATTCTTCAATTTTCTACTGCAAAATACCTTGTTGTAATTTTACCACTAATTCCTTGTATTGCAAATCTAATTTTGCAGCCTCCAAAATTTTGTGTTTCAAATCTGCTTGGTACATGCTAATGGTTGTAGCATGCAACTCATGTACTCTTATGTTGAGTGCATCAGCCACTTTGTTCTCTTTCCCTTTGATATGATTTATATCAAAGTCATATTCACTAAGAAATTCTAACCATCTATTTTGCTTGGCATTTAGATTTGGTTGATCAAATAAATATTTCAAACCATTATGGTCAGCCCTCAACTCAAACATTTTCTCCATGAGGTAGTGCCTCCACTTCCTCAAGGCATGCACTATGGCTTCCAACTCCAGATCATGAGTGGCATAGTGCCTTTCATGCTCCTTCAACTTCCTCAATTCATAACATACAACCAACCCATTTTGACTGAGGACTCCATCAACTCCTTCTTTACATGCATCAGTGCATACAATGAATTCTTCATTTGGATCTGCAATCCTTAGTATTGGAGAACTTGTTAATAATTGCTTTAAGTGTTGGAAACTCTTTTCACAATTAAATGTCCACTGAAACTTCACACCCTTCTTTTTCAAGGAAGTGATTGGGTGTGCAATCTTTGAGAATCAATCAAGAAATCTCCTATAGTAGCCTGCAAGGCCCATGAATGATCTGACCTCTATCACATTCTTTGGAGATGACCATCCTCTAATGGCTTCTATCTTCTCTATATCCACTACTATCCCTTCCTCTAAACTGATATGTCCCAAATAATGAATTTGCTTCTGATAAAATGAGCACTTGCTCAATTTGGCATACAAATTATGCTCCCTTAATACTTGTAATACCATCCTCAAGTGTTTTTCATGCTCTTCTTGTGACTTAGAATATATAATAATGTCATCTAAAAATACAATGACAAACTTATCTAACTATTCTCTGAAAATACCATTCATTAAACACATGAAGACAACTTGTGCATTTGATAATCCAAAGGAAACCACTGTGAACTCATAATGACCATAACTTGTTCTGAAAGCAGTCTTGTTGATGTCTTCTTCTTTAATTCTTACTTAATGATAACCTGACTTGAGATCAATCTTGGAGAATATTTTTTCATCTTTCAACTAATCAAAGAGGTCATCAATCTTTGGAAAAGGATACTTATTCTTCACAGTTACCTTGTTCAACTGCCTAAATTCAATGCAAAGTCTCAATGTTCCATCCTTTTTCTTCACAAATAAAACCAGAGCACCCCAAGGTGAAATACTTGGGTGTATATACCCCTTCTTCAAGAGCTCTTCAAGTTGCATTTGTAACTCCTTCAATTCTGGTGTACTCATCCTGTATGGAGTCTTGGATATTGGACTTGCTCCAAGCATCAAATTTATGGAGAAATCAATGTCTCTTTTAGGGGGTAATATTGGTATTTCATTAAACTCATATTCAAACTCTTTTAGGACTGCATAATCTTCAATATTTGACATTTTGATCTTAGGTGTCTCTTCCATATTTGCTGCAAATAATTGACACCCTTTTCTATAACATTTCTTCATCTGCAATGCTGAAATTTCTCTAATGGTTACTGCCCTGGGAATTCCTTGCATTGTCCTTAGGTTCCCTTCCTCATCCAAGCAAGTAAATGTCTTGTTATGACAGTCTATGATAGCATGATGTTGGTCCAACCAATCCATCCCAATTATATATTCATAGGAACCTAAAGGCAAGATGTTCAAATCTTCCCTGGTGTTCTGTTCATTCATGTCCATAGGACATGACTTAACCATTTCATTAACTTTTCTTTTGGCTCCGGTAGCTAGTTGCACCAACCAAGATTTCCCATGCTTTCTTCTTGGAAAATGAAAACTTTCCACCATCTTAGGATCTATATAACTATGACTAGCTCCTTAATCAATTAAAATAGAAATGGTTTGGTTGTTGATCATACCTTCCACTTCAATCATATGTGACTGATAATTTGTTTGCTTGTTGTCCAGGGCTACATAGATCCTTGGTACATTTCTTCCCATGTCCTCCATTGTTTCATCTTGTTGTACATTGTGAACAGTCCTCACGTTTTCAACTTTGTGAGGGCAATCTCTAAACATATGATCTCCTTTACAACCCTAATATTGAATAGGTGGTTTTTTTGGCCTTTGACCCCCTATCTCAATCATTTTGGGTTCTCTAGAAGTTGATTGTCCCTAAGGATTATTTCTGAAGAATGGTGGCTTAGTTCCCTTCTTCCTCTGATCCATCTTGAATTTCTTCTTGTCTTCCCAAGCTTTTTGGAAAGTTTCCCTTGCATTTTGTTGATCATATAGGCATTTAGCTCGCCTTATGGTCTCCTCCAATGTTTTAGGATCATCATATTGTATTTTGTCATTGATGAATGATGGCAATCCACTCAAATACCTTTGAATCTTAACTATCTCATCCTTGATGAAAGAAACATACTTCGGCAGTTCTATAAACCTGCTTTCATATCCATCTATGGTCATACTCCCAATCTTGAGTTCAAAGAACTCTTTCATTTTCTTGTCATAGTATCTCTTAGTCAAGTATTTCTTTTCAAAATACTTTTTGAATTCCCTACAAGTAACATTTTTCTCTTTAATGTGTTTCACCCACACAAGTTGATCCCACCACATGGATGCCTTTCCCTTGAGTTGATAGATGGAAATTATTCCTTCTGCATGAGAAGAATAATTATGCAATTGAAAATACTTTCACATTCCCAGCAACCATGTCTCTTCATCTTCATCCTTCTTGTGCTCACCATCAAATGTAAGAGGTTTGATTTTGTTCATTTCTCCTCGTAGCTCATCCACCCCAGACCTCTTATGCTTCCTGATAGGGGATGGACTTGAGTTGTTGTGTGATCTCTTATTGGAATGCCTCGAGGAGTGATGGTGATGTATGTTAACACTTATTGTTCTTCTTTTCTCATCAAGAGACCTATGACTTCCTGATTTGCTTGAGCCAACTCCTTAACCAATTTATTTTATATTATGTTCAAGCTCTGCATTAAATTCATGTTGAAGTCCTTATGATTCTCCTTGGCTCTCATAATTCTTTCATTATCATCTTTATGGCTTTGGACTTCCTTCTCCAAATTTTTAATGGTCTCTACCATATTCATGTTTTCATCTCTTCCTTCTCCATGTCCATTGGAGTTTGTTCCTTCAATGCCCGTATGGACATCCATCCCTCTGATCTCATCTTCCTGGATATAATCCCCCTGTGCATATTTCATTCCTCCTTGACTTTGTGCTGATCCTTATCTAATCTAGTTGTTGTTAACTCTGCAAAATGTGCAGCTAACAGAACTTTGTCAGGCTAATTGTTTCAACAATTTCATGAAAAATATGAACCATTCTGGTTCAATAATATATCATAATTCTTTCTTCTAATTTCATGAAATGATTGCCCAGGTCAATTTTCTGGGTGAATAATTATATTCTACTTTCCAATAACTTTCTAACGCCTGCTTCCATGCTCAATTCTGAGTCTTGAGTAGAAAGTTATGGTTATTTGAAAATTGTCCATTAATTTTTTTGTTCTCTTCAACTTGGTGCAATTATGCGTTGTAATTATGAATTTTTGCACCTCCTCCATTATATTTTTAGTAGGATCTCAATTTGGTTTCTTAATATGCATATTTTGGATAGTCTATCCAAGTTTCACCTTTTTCTGGGTTCTGGGATGCTAGTTACAGCCTGCTAAAGTTCTAGGCCAATTCGTGTTTTTGGTCTGGAATGTTATAGGTAACTTATTTTCCATATTAAACATTTTTAACATGCCTAGAAATTTAATTCAGCTCTAGAATGTCTTCTATGGTTCAATATCTTTCCATTGACTTCTCCTGCGCCTCAATCTGATTATGGAGCAGAAAGTTATGGCCCTTCGAAGTTAGTTAAGTCTTAAAATTTACCCTTCATTATTTGTCATGTAACTTCCTCATAAAAGCTTTGTTTGATGAAAGGTTTACACCATTAGAAAGATATCTCTAGGCTCTTTCATTTGAGATGCAGATATAGATTCTACCAAGGTACACTATATTCATACCAAGGTACACTATATTCATACCAAGGTATACTATGTTCTCGTGATTTTTGAGTAGCCAAAAACGTTGTTAAGGGCCTCAAAAATGTGTTGCAAAAAGATGGCCTTCAAATAGTATAAAACGTCACAGAAATTCGTTGGTTTTCTGCTCTTATACACCATCCAAATGACTTCACGTGCACAAATTTCAACCTGTACACCCATATTTATCATGCTCAACAACATCATAAGGTATTGCATGCTCCGTGCACCTATAACCAATGTGGATCACTTCTCCCTCGCGCCAATAACTGGTGCGCACTACTTTTGTGTCACGCACCAATATCCACTGTGCCCAATTTTGGTTCATGCACTAATACCTATTGGGCATGATTTTTGTGTGACACATTAATATTTCACGCTCATTTCACTCTACGTGTTGCACCATGCCAAACTTTAGTATGCCCCCACCACGCACCATTAATTAAATTGTCACGCGACAACATGTACCCACATTGCACGCGCACCAACAAAATCCATTTGCATTCTGTCAATAATGCGCACACCACACACGCCATTATTATGCATGCGCACACCAAACGCGCCAGTATTATGCATGCGCCACTCAATCCGCACCGCGCAATGCTAAATTTAGTGCTCACACCCGCGCGCCAATATTTTTTCGTGCAATGCCACTATGCACCGCGCAGTGCCAAATTTTAGCGCGTGCCCCCGAACACCAATATTTTTCCGCGCAGTGCCAAATTTTAGTGCGTGCACCCGCATGCCACTATTTTTCCGCGTAATGCCACTCTGCACTCGCGCGGCGCCAAATTTTAGCACGTGCACCCGCACGCCAATATTTTTCCGCTCAATGCCACTCTGCATCGTGCAGTGCCAAATTTTAGCTCGTTCACCTGCACGCCAATATATTTTGGCACAATGCCACTCTGCACTGCGCAGTGCCAATTTTTAGCATGCACACCCGCACGCCAATATTTTTCCACATATCACAAGATTTTCACTATGCATCATGCATTTTTAGTACGACCACCTGCACAACTTCATTTTTATGTGCATCAATTCCTCGTGAATTCCGTTGTAGAAATTGGGGATTTTGCAAAACTTTTTCCTAATTTTCACCACAGACATTCTGTAACTATGAAATTTGTTCAATTTCACCCTGATAACAACAATTTAACCTCTACAACAACAAATCGTTGTTGGTTGACATTTTTGGAACGAATTTTTTCCAAACTCAATTCACGAATTGAGAATTTTAATCAACTAATCTCGCTCCATATGTCATGGCTTCACTGTAACTTCAAATTCGACCAATTCCGTGTCTGAATTTGTTGGAACAGATATTAAATCAAGTATATCTCACCCCTTGGCCAAATTTCTCAATTTTCCCATGAATTTAATAACAGAAATTAGTGGTTTTTCCCAATTCCACGTCGTTGCTTCTAAATTTTTACCATGGACACTCTGTAACTTGAAATTTGGCCACTTCAAAATCTATCCTCTGTGGAATTTCACTTCAACTCAACTTGCTCGGCCCATCCAGACTCAGTGTTGAAAATTGAAGCTCTGATGCCATATTGTAACATCCCCAGCATCCAACTGGGCTATGCCACATAAACTTTTTCAAACTATATGCAAATTAAAACACATACACACAAAAACTCTTGTGGAACTTTATATATAGAGCTTAAAATAGAAAAATACATTCTATAAATGCACAGATTCATACGGAAATAATAGTAACATATACATGCAGCATAAACAAGCAATACCCATAAATATAAGACAGGTATAGACCACACACAGGAAAAACCCATAAAATAAACACATAAATAATAATGCAGCATATAAATTAACACACAATTGACACTTATATTGGTAAGAATATAACCAACTGTGTGCAAACCTTCCATGAACCTCCCAGTCTTAGACCACACTGCTCATCACTTTCAGCAGTGGGTCACCCCCGATCTAGGACTAAACTCCACCCAGATAAAGGGATTCATAACCAGGTTGATGTATCTATAACAACAGGAAAGACTATGTCATAGGTGCCACTCAAACTAAATGCCTACAGTCCCTCATTCCCCACATGCATGTCCCACCCCAAGAAGTGTGCCCCTTCTCTGCTCAATAGTCCCTTGGTTTCCCCACTTCCTTTCTAGGGCTTCAAAAATAGGTCGTACAGGAAGTCACAGAGCCCTGTAGTTGTAGTTTAGCACCTTAAGGAAATCAATTCCCAAAAATTCTCTCACCTAGAGAGAAATTGCTCACGGGCCTGACAACCTGCCTCTTCAGTATCCCACGGGCATGACAACCTGCTTCTTCGGTCCAGCTCCCAAGCTAACCAGGTACAAAAATAGGTATGGGTACGGATACATGTTCAGGTACAGTGACAGGAAGGTACGAAGGATAGTTGATCGAGTGAGTGAATGATCTTGGAATGATTGGAAAATGAACTAAGTCAGCCATATGTATGCATGTCCCTAACTTGACACTTGTCATGTTGAAAGCTACTTTGGCCCACTTGTCCCCATCCTTAAAAATTAGGATAAAATAATTATCCATACTTTATACTTTAAGGAATATTAATATAATATTCCTTTTTGGCTTAAGCTCCCTAGCTTAGCCCTTTTCCTTAACTTTTAGTCCCCCCCTTTCCCTAACTAGTGGATTTTAGTCCCCCATAATATTTTTTTGTGGTCGGTCTACACGCAGTGATGTATTTTATATTAATGATGAGACATATACAAAAATAAGCTCACTGGCCTTTAGTATCTAGGCTCTCTGGCCTAATTCAAAACATAATCCTCCTAGCTTATAATAATTGGTTCACCAGCCTATAAAACACAACATATACATAAAGGCTCTCTGGCATCCAAATCACGTGCAATTAAGTTTGATGTGTGCAGTATTCTGGAATCTGCACACTTCATCATTTTAGTGCAAAGTACATGTGTTCCCTATACCATGGATGGTGCATACAAAAAATGATATCAAACAGCTCACGAGCTTAAGTAAATTTGCATTTACATTTACAATTGGGTTCATTCAGCCTAGGGGTATTACATGTCCCCGACGAAGTCTGAGTATAGAAAGTTGGGTCTCGAGCTTGTCTCTCTTGAAGACAATCGCTCTCGCACGTCCAAGAAACCCTCCATGGCAAAAGAAAAGAAAAACGACAGAGCGGACGATTCTATTAATTTGTTGCTTGAGAAAGCTCTCACATGACAAAGGGACAAAATGATGGAAAATTTTTCCCACATCCTTCAATGCCTGTCGATAACAACAAGTGTGTCTTCATCAAGTGGCCACTTTGGAAGTACCTCGCTTTTCAATGTACACGTTAATTTTGATATTCCCATATTTGAAGGACAGATAGATGCGGATGCCTTAGAAAAATGATTAAATCTGCTAGAAGGTTATTTCTTTGTTCATAATTTCTCCGACAAGGAAAAGATCACCTTCGCACTCCTTAAGGCTCCCCCCCATGTCAAACATTGGTGGGAAACTTACTAGGATAAAAGTTCAACAGAGGAGTCTGGAATATATGGGATCAAGCCCACTTGAGATTTTTTTGTGGATGCGGTAAAGGAATAGTATTACCTTGTTGGCAACTATGAGGACCAATACATGATATGGACCACACTGTAGCAAGAAAGGGGCCAAGAAGTTCTGGAGTTTACCAATACCTTTCATACCTTGCGCACCAAGATGGGTATCAAAGACTCTGAACGACATTTGGTTCTGAAATACCATGGGGCTCTACACAGATACATCCAAACTGAAATCGATTTTCTAGACATCTCATCACTCTGTTCTACTTATTGATATGTTGTTAAAATAGAGCCGAAGTTTAAGAACCAAAACAAATGGGATTTTGGGTCTGCAAATCCGTAAAAACCAAAATATGAAAAAGACGGCCCTAACAAACAGCATCCCGAAAACCAGTCCAAGCCACAAGAAAAGAAGGGTCATGGAAAGACAAAGAAGGTCACTAAAAAATGGTGTGATTTCCACAAAATTCCCTGGCACAACACCGATGAATGTCACTCAAAATAGTCATTGGTTGTCGAGATAAAAGACAAGGAACCGAACCCTGATTCGGAATTTGATTATGAAAATGTTAATAGAAGACAGATCATCAACACAGACCCCACTGCTATTGTCGTGACCGCAACAATTCAACCAGAAGAACCAACATATTTTGAAAAGGGGGAGTGCCTTTTTCATTCACATATGTGGGTGAAGGGGACCCCACTGCATTTTATTGTTGAAACCAGAAGCCATAAGAACCTCATCTCAGTAGAGGTCGTCAAACAGTTGGGATTGTCAACAACACCATACCCGCATCCATACAACATTGGGTGGCTTTTCTAGGGATGAGATCTTTGTGTCAACCGGCAGTGTCGATTGTCATATGACATCCAGTCCTTCAAGGATGAGGTATTATGTGATGTTTCCCCCCTGGATTTCTATGATGTTCTCTTGGGCCAGCCATATATGTGGAAGCGTCGTGTTATTTATGAGTCTCGACCCCGTAGTGTCATTATTACTCTGGGGGGTCATATCTATAGGATACCATAGGTAATTTCGACTATTGTCCCACCTAAACAGTGCCACAAGGTAGTATCTCATACTACAAAAATTTTCTTCTTCACAATCTATTCAAAGTGTGAACAGAAGAACACCATTGCAGCCTCAGTCCAAGCACCTTCTATCCAATATAAGCAGGTCAACAAGATTGCAACAAAGTGTAAATATTCCTTCTGCACACGGGAATATCATGTATCCAGACTGGTTAAAAAGGTCCAACCCTTCTAGCCATAGGTTCGTGACAACCTTCAACAAGCTAAGCAGCGCAACTTCTCCAACAAGAGAAGCAGCTCATCAAGATGCAGATTCAACAAACGTGTTTCCCTCTCCCACAGGACACTCAACGCACTGGATACCATTGCTTCCTAAGCAGGGAGGATTTATCCAAGTGGATATCGATGGACACCCACCTTTTTCAACTGGCTCAAAACAGTTTTCTAGAGATTTTGGTAATTTACTATTTTTAGCAGTTTTTAACTTCCAGGGCCATTTTGAGGGCCTAAATGAAGGTTTTTCGGGATTTATATTCTCAAATATAATCAAAGGCTCTTACATACCCCCCAAAATTAATCTCCTCAATGATACCTTTCCAACGAGCTATCATGTGCCCCAAACAGAGATCGTATGTCAAAGTTACGCCCCCGGGAAGTTTATACACCAAACTACCCAAAACGAGGTCCACAAAATTGTTGGCTTTTCATCTTCTGGGGTTAGGGTTTTGGATTTTCTTTATGATAAAAAGGCCTTTGGAGCCTCATTGTAAAATCTTCTTCTTTTGAATGCGAGTAGCGGACACATCTCTTCTCATAGATAAGCTGCCACCATTCTAGCGAGTCTTTCACTCTGTACTTTTACACTCTTTGTACATTTTCATTCATTAATAGAAAATTGTGTATTATTGTATCTCCGTGTTTATGGTTGCATCTCTGATACCTTTTTTTTATATTATTGGATATCTGATATATCTTTGTACATTGCTTTATTATATCTCTGTTCTCATTTTGTGCCGAAAATAATCTGGATCAACCTAAACCCCCTAAACCTACCTTAAACCATAACCCCTTAAACATTGAGCCTTAATGGCCTTATTAACCCTTAAACCACTATAATATTAACCCCTTACACCCTATACCCCTAAACATTAAACCCCTTAACCACTAAACCCTACCCTAAACTCTAATTAAAATATGCATCTTATGTTTACTTCTTCTATTCTTAACTTACTCTCAATTTGTTGTGTACATATAATATATCCATAAAGAAAAAAGAATTCATTATTTTTCTTCTACATTTAACATATAAACGTTTACAAAAACAAGTTGTAATATAAAGACATATAATGAATAACTTACCAAGGGACGATATTCGTGCATGCCTTCAAGGTGTCCATACTATGTACAATGTTTTTTAGTTGTTTTTATTAAAAGTCTCCTTCTATTATAACCCTTGCACTTTTTACAAGGGCAATAACATTTTCGATCACCCAAAGCCTCCAATGCAGATCTCACGTCTCATTGTCGTCCTCGAGGAATGTTATGTGACATTTTTACTTACCAGACATTTAGTGATGATTATCTTCAAAAATCAACCTAATAGCTTAGCTATTTGTAATGCAGTTAACAAAATAAAATAAAAAATCTATTCTGACCAAAAAATATCCCCTATATATAATAACATTTGCAAACCATCGCTAGTATAGCAACAATGTCAAACGTCTTTAAAATTTTGAATTATTTTAATTATATATCCTTTTTTTGTCATATTTTCGAGAGTTGATGCCCAGAGAGACGTTGCTTAACATTCAAAAATATTGACTTTTTCAAACCCTGGTAAGGGGATATTTGACTTGGTCAACCGTCGAATATGAGACGGTGACTTAGAACGTTGGATATCCGAGGAAAGAGACATTATCGGCGTTTATCCGATGTGTATGTCCCTTTCATCTGACAGTCGATGAACATTGGAAAATTTTTAGAAAAAATACAAAAATTGCAAAAACAATTTGACAGTACAACCGATTTTACCCGTACTGTTGAAGTACGGTGTCAGTTTTTCCATACATGTGTATTAGTGAGATAAGAGGGAGTCAACCTTTAGGTTTAGGTGGGAAGGAGCAACCTTCCAACTCTGTCCACAAGAATTCATGGTACAAGATGACCATGCAGGATGCTCAAGAGTAGGAGGCTTCTAAGAGCATGATCAAAGGTGAATCTTCAAAGAAGGGTTCAAGCTAGTTGGTAGGGATAACTTCTATTTCAAAGGGAGCATCCAATTAGGTGGATTGGAGAGAATCCATGGTAGAGGATTTGATAGCAAAGACAGAGCCACCTCGGGGTGATGGAAGTATCTTCCTTTCTAAGAGGGAGTGTTGATGTTTTTAGTAGCATTGGATAGGTACTTCCACATGGGTTTGTGTCAACACGTGGGAGTCATCATTATTACTTCTCAAAACCTTAGGAGATTCACTTTTTTAAGTGATTAATAAAGTGAATGTACTTTTGTAATAAAGTGAGTTTGATTTAATTAAATGCCTAAGTATTTGTCATTAGTAATTAAATTATGTCCTAGCCATTAGATCCAAAGTGAATGTGAGATTAGATCTCAGGTGTTGATCACTTTAGGAGATTTGGGGTTTTTGACTTAGGGTAAACTAAAGGTTATAAAATAGAGCTTATGCGAGAGGAGGAGACACTATGATGGTACACAAAGAGTGAGTGTGCACTCAGGTGTGCAGTGGCAGGGGTCGAGGAAAGGGTGCAAGGGGGCAGCAAGGGAGATAGAAGCCATGTGGGCTAGGCTATTTGTTGCAACATTTGTATTTCCTCGGAAGGGCCATTATCCCAGAATCGGATCCTTGATTTTATTTAATAAACTCATCACAGATACGGTTTTCCTGCGAGGGTTTTTCTAGGGGTTGTTTACCCAAAATATCTTGTGCAATGTGTTATGGTTTCTGATTTTTTCTTCTATTGATTTAATTGTTTTGTTGATAACCTAGTTGTACTATTATTCTGTAAATGTGTTTTGCTTGAAATTAATGGTCGGGTGATAGGTTACAAAAATCAACATTTAGGTAAAATTATTGCAACAAGAGAAACCATCTAATGATCCTCCCATTTAAGTCTATTTTGTTCATTAAATACTTGATTGTTGAATGGTCAGTATGTACAAATACTAGGTAACTAGTGTTGTATTGTTTAAACTTATTTATTGAATAAAAAACAATAAGAAACTATTTATATGTGATTGTTTAATATAGTTATGCACGAGACCAATTTTTACTGATGTAGTAAATGGAAAATAGCTCCTTAAATTATTGATATCCAAGTAATGCACCTAAGTCTCTATCAAAAGCATAAGTGTGAATGTGAAATGGCATTCCCCATTTAGGGCCCTATAAAATAGGGGTCATCATTATTTTTCCTTTTATGCTATCAAATTTTTTTGACAATATAATGACCAACAAAATTATGCATTCTTGGATAGGAGAATAAGAAAACGAGCTACCAGTTTACTAAAACTATTGATAAACCTTATGTAGTAGCCTACATTTCCTAGGAAGCTTCTAACATCTTTTTGTTTTTGAGGTGTTGGAAAGTGATGAATGATGGGCACTTTGGATGGGTCTACCTCTATACTACCAAGATAAATATGATACCCTAGAACTACACCCTCATTCATGAGAAAGAGGAATTTTTCATTACTTATGGATAGGTTCATTTCTTGGTAAAATTTGAGGACATTTTATAGATTTGTTAATGCTTCCTGGAATGTGTTTCCATAAACAGTGAAGTCATCCATGCATATTTATATATTATCATCAACTAGATCTAAGAAAATGCTCAGAATAGCGCTTTGAAAAGTAGTAGGTGCATTACACTGTCCAAGTGGGAGTGCCCTGTAAACAAAGGTCCCCCAAGGACAAGTGAATGTTGTTTATCTTGTTCCTTTCGCCTAATTTGAATTTTAATGTACCCACTAACCTATCTAGAAAGGAGAAGTATTTTTTCCCCAGAAAAGGAAACTAGCACTTGGTCAATGAATGGTAAAGGGAAATTATCCTTTATAGTAGCCTTATTAAGTTCTTTGTAGTTCATGCAAATTCTCCCCTTGCCTCCTCTTTTGTGAACAATGACCAATGGAGACATCCATTCACTATTTGAGATAGCGTAAATGAAATTTGCATCCAAAGCTTTTGTAATTCAATTTTAGTAATGTATTTTAGCATAAGGTTCATTATTCTTTGTGGTTGTCTAATTGGAAAAGACACACCCTTGATGTATATATGATGTTTACAAATATCTTAAATGAATATCTTACATGTCTTAATAATCCCAAGCAAAGGAAAAATTGTGTTTTTTGAGAATGTATGACATTTGTTCTTCTTGGACAAGACTCAATTTGTTGTTGATTTTCAAAGTCTTGTTAGGAGAAATCTATATTTTAACTAATGGTTGCTCTATCTCAGAAATAATTAAATCTTGCAAGTAGGTCTATTGTATATCAAAAAAAATTGCATGCTCTTCTTCATCATCTTTGCCACTATATTCTTTAATATGGACATAACTAGGATAGATATTTTGCATCTAATTTGAGAGAAATGTGTTCTCATCTGTCTCTTTTAGTGCTATGTTGGTGTCTATGGTGAGGATTGGGTGTATTATGTTTTGAAACATGTCTTCATCTTCTTCTTGTCCTGCACATAATGGTGTTTTTGTATCAATAAAAGGTTTTGTAGGGCAGTCAAGAGTAAGTCTTCTCTGTGATTGAAGATTTGCGATAGTCATATCCCCTATTCTACACCCTATGTATGCATCTATTGTGACTAACGATGGTATACCAAGTATGAGTGTGTAGCCATTAATATTTTCCTTTTTTTGTGTAACTATAAAGTCTACTAGATATTCCCATGAATCAATTGATACTATGGCATCTTCTAACACTCCCTCTAGGTTGATAGTAGATCTATCTGCAAGATGGACAACATTGGGTGTGTGCCTTAACAACTCTCCCAAGTTTAACATGATCATTTTGTTGCCCCTAAATCTATCAAAGTATTTTGGATCAAGCTTTTATTGATGTAAAAATCTGTCAAGGTGTTTTTGATCAATATTTTATTGATGTATAAATATATCATAGGTATTCTTGGGTCAAACTACTTTGGAGTGAAAACTTTACCTAACATAAGGTCAGCAAGTTTTCCTATATAATTAATGGTAGGTGGGGGGGGGGGGATATTTATTCTTTCTCCCATGTCTCTTTATGCAGAGTTCAATGATAATTTTTTTGTAAATAGAGACATCGTGAAGAAGAGGGATTTTCACACACAGATTTTGGGTTCTCCTAGAAGTTCAATTTCTAAGTTAGTGTAGATCCTCTTTTATTCTAGCCTCTCAAGTTAATGTGGTGTTTTTTGTTTAGAGGGATGTTGGGTTGTTTCTTGGTTTTATTGCTCCTTAGGGTTTATATCTTCCATAGGTGCAATGATAAGAGGAGGTAAAGGAGTTGTTACCACCTTATTGGGATGAAGATTTAACTCATTTAATTCCAAGGAATTTAATGAGTAGGTTGGATAGTTTGTCATTTATTTATTGTAGATTGGTTGGACCCATTTATTATTGTGGTTTAGTTCTTATTGGGTAGGCATTTGTGGTTGTTTATGGGTTTGTTGAGTACTATTTTTTGTAGGAGGTGGAAACAAAACTTGTCATTATTGTCCTTGAGGTCTCTAAAATTCTGGAGGATTGGGCCATTGGCCTTGAGACTATTGTGAAGGATAAAATGGAAAAGGTTGAGATTGAGGATATTACCATTATTGTGGCATATGGCTTTTCTTTTGTCAATTCGGTTGTCTAGGGGGGTACCAAGTCGAAGGAGGAGTTTTCTTTTGTCAATTCGGTTGTCTAGGGGGGTACCAAGTCGAAGGAGGAGTATAGATCCAATTATCATAAGTATAATTGAAATACTAAGGATGGGAATATGACATACCTTATTGGAATTTCCTTCATGGTCCTTACCTTCATTGATTGATGAAGCACAACTACTATGTATTATCCTTTGTTCCTTGGTACACAACCTTTAATCCAGGTAAAGAAGGGCATTTTCTTGGTTGAGGATTCTTCCCACAAATTCCACATAATTCCACTGTTTTTTATGGACATTCATTATTGGCATGTTTCCTTGTGCATTTAGGGTAGAAAATAGCTACATGCCCTTTAGCCTCCTCTTGTTTTTTCTTAATCTGCATAGTATCCAATTATTTATTCAATGAATATAATATGCCAATTTTCATGTCCTCTAGTAAGATTCCAATTTCAGTTTTTGTGAGACTTGTTGTTGTTGTTGTCGTTTATGACTGTGGGAAAACATTTTCTACAACCCATATTCCTTTTGCTTGCAACTCTAGAGTAATACTTGAACACTTGTTTTATATTCTCATATGTCGTTGATCCAAAAAGGATCTAGAGAAGACTAAGGATAACTCAGAATTCGCAGAAGTACCTCAGCGAGCTCAAAATGGCCTCAGTAGACAGAGAAAGGGAAAAAATTAAAAGTCCTCAAAACTCAGTGAAATTGCCATCATCGTAAAGAACACGTTGCAATCTTTCCAACAAAGTAAACAGATCGTCAAACAGAGTTACGGATCAAAAGATATTTGTGGTCAAAGTTTTGGTCAACCTAGCCCAATCAGAAGGGATAAGTCAACATCTGTACTACTAACATCAACATCCGTACAGGGTAAGTGGCACACGCAGAGGGAAACACGTGTCATGTTGATGCCAGCATGACATCAGCATGATGATGTGGTAGCATTAGAGGTTGCCATGTGTCACTCAATTTTGGACTTTTTCGGTCAATCCATGGACCAATGGGAAAGTGCCATGTGGCAGTCCATGCAGCCATGTGGTAGACCATACAGCCACATGTCAGGTGATGTGGCAAGATAACGAAGCAGGGATGATGTGGTGTTGACGATGCAGAGGTGTTGACGTGGCCCAATGAAAGGCCGCCACGTGGCCCAGTCATGAGTTGCCATGTGGTAGCAGAAAAATGCATAAGGACACCCAGCATTCATATTTTCAAAAATTGGTGGGGTTGGCTGGAACCAACCCCTAATCTACCAAATTTGATAGGATTCCACCAAATATGGTCGGATGAAACCACACCACCAAACTTAACTGTGTCCGCCAAGAACTCCACCGCACTTAACCATATATGCCAAAGACTCTACCAAAACACCAACCAAATAAATATTATAGTTGTAAACATACACCAAAAATGGGAGGCCCACGGCTTTGACCCCGGGATCTCCCCTATCCACTCTGCCTTTGCAATGTCCGCCAACGACTTGGGCTGGGGTGTGACTTGGTAAAGCTCGCCCCCATTATTATTTAAGTTTTGATTTTCTCCAATGCATGGGGGGTAGACTAGGGGCACGCAACCGTACAGATAGGGCATGGAAAATGAGGAGTTTTCCCATGAATTTATTGTAGGTGCAGGCATGGAAACCGAGACAAATTTTCTCATGGGCCTGAAAGTGCCAAACTCAGATCAAGGCGTGGAGACAGTCATTTTTGGGTAATTCAACGCCATGAATTCAATGGTGTTGTTTATTTTCTCATCTGAGAAAAGATTCTGCAGTTTAAGTCCATAATTAGGTATACTTATGTATTTTTCCAAATTATCTTGTTGAGTTAATAAAAAGGCCTACCCATTTGAGAGCAGGACCCGGAGACGTAGTCCACCAAGGACGAACTCCATTATCAATTTTTTTGTGTTCATATTTGATGCATATGTCTCTTCATTATTGAGTTATTCCTGATTTATGGTGCACTTCATTTTATGCTTATTTAATACTATTTTTTAATAATTCACATCGATGAAAAGATCTTGGATCATGTTGGTATCAAAGCAGTAATTTTTGACTTGAATTGTTGGGTGTGAATGCTTACTAGGGCCAAGCATAAACAGGGTGAAGGAACTCCTAAGACTTCCAATCCCAAAGTTGGCCATGCATCCCGAAGGAAGAAAATGGTCAAAGAGGATAAGCATGATGAACAGGAGAAAAACTTCCATATGATATTTTATCTTAGGTCAAAAATGGTCGAGCGAATGTATGGAGACTACGAGAAGAGGATGAAGAAAGGGAAGAAAAAGGAATCTCAAGTAGATGATAATGCTTCAGTGAATCAAGGGGCTAGAGGAGATCCTCTTGAGCCTCCATCTTCACCATCAAGTTATATCTCTTCTTCCTATGAGCATTCTCATCATTGTCATCATTCTAGCCATAAAGCTTCTTTTAAGAAACCATTGTTAAAGCTTGATGTAAAATTTGCTTTACCTATGTTTAATGGAGATGCTAATCCTGAAAAGCTAGATAATTGGATCCGACAGGTTGAAGTATATTGTCGTGTTCAACAGATTGATGAAGAGGAAGTTAATGTGCAATTGGCCTCTCTTCGGTTGGAAGGCACCACTCTCGTATGGTGAGAGAGCAAACTTCAAGAAAGAAGTGTGGTAATCTTCTTTCCTCATGGTCGCAATTTAAATCAGCAATAAGGAAGCAATTTTATCCATTTGATTATTTACATAAAGCAATGGTGGAATGGAAAACTTTAAGACAAAGTAAAGGTCAAAATGTACAAAGTTTTACGGAAGAATTTAGGAAGAAAGCTCTTGCATTAAATATTCCTTTAGATTCTTATGAAACTTTAATGAAGTATATTGGCGCACTTCACAGTTATAGTAGTCATACTTTACTATTGTTTAACCCAACAAGTCTTGATGAAGTTTGTATGCAAGCCACTCACCTTGAGAATAGGGAAATCATGTTCAAGAAGATCCCACAAAGAAACCTTCTGATCTCCCACATAAGTAGTTTTAAAAGTTTAAAAGGAAGGACAAAAATACCACTACTATAAAGAGGGAAGAAATAAAGCCATCTTGCACTCATTGTAAAAAGAATGGTCACGATGATGAACATTATTGGAAATTACATCCAAAGAAAAGACTGAAACGATTTGGTGGAAAGGGCAAGACAAAGACCCTTGCTACAGTGCAACAAGATCTTGGTTCTGATTCAGGAAACAAAGGAGAGATCACAGTGGTTGGAGTACAAGGTAAAGATTCCCTTCATGCTAGTTCAAATTCCAATAATGAATCTCATGATGATGAAAGAAAGAGGAATGAATTATTTTACATAAGGGTCGTATCTAAGCACACTAAGATACATACATTATTTGATCTAGGTTCCCAAGTGTTGGAGTCGCCTTTGTTTTTTGGGCCTGTCACAATTTTCATTTTTGATACGTGAAGTCTGAAGTTGATTTTCTTTCCTACCGAGATGATGAGATCTCTGAAAACTCGTCACCTAGAAAGCGGCGCTTTTCTACTCTTTAAAACGAGTCCACTTTCGTAAGAATGTTTGCTCCTTTTTGTTGTACTTCGGGACCTTGCAAGTCGGATATTACAATCCATAAGTTCACACGTCCCGAGTCGCAAAATGGCGAAGTCGATTTATTTTTGTTCACTCAGGACAGTAACCAGGGTAAAACCTTTAACTCATGATTAAACGTCGTCGGGGTTTCGCACCTCGGTGTTCGACAAGTCTAAAATTTTACTTTTACAGCCACGAGAGCCGAGAACGCGAAGTCTTTCCTGGATAACCCGTGTCAAAGGTCAAAGGCAGAAAGCTAACCATGGTAAAGGTTGTTCTCGGACTTTCGCCACTCGGCATTATCTTTTTCAAAGTTTCCAGCTTCTAAACCCCGACTCCCAAAGTCGCGAGGAAATTATCACATGATTAATTAATCGCCTAATCCAAGATTTCCTTCCCCTTAATTAAGTTTTAATTATTGCCATCTCGCGATTTCACGACTCGGCGTACTAATTTCCCAGAAAATTGTCTTCGAAGTTCCGAGTTACGATGTGGCGAACAAAATGATGATAAAATTAATTACGCCCCAAATCGTGGTTACCGTTAATTAAGCCAAAATCGGTCCTCGCAATCTCGCGAGTTGGAGACTCAAAGTGTTAAAAGAAATTCCATGATGTAGCGAACAGTGAAAAATTGATTAACGTTGGTAAGATTTGAAAATTTAAGATAAAGCAAGATATATCCCGCGCCTCGAGGCTTGCATGTTTCCCAAGGAAGCCATTCGCTCTCGACACTTCGACTGACTGTCAAACCGCCAGAAATTTATGACATTTATGGAGAAGTAGGGTAAATCCACGCATATAAGATCGGATTTTACGCAATTAATTTGTTTCTAATTACGATTTGACAGGCTTATTTCGAAAGGTACCAAATTTTCAAATATATATAAGAGTTTCATTTTATTATAACGAAAGCATTTTCATAAGCACGCAGAGCTCGTCATTTTTGAGTGAACTAATTTCTGCATGTATACGTAGTTCTATCGCAGAAGGGCGAAAACGCAAGCTTCGGATATGGCTCCACGGAAAGAAGCAAAGGCAAATGTCGAGGTCACGGGACAAAGCTCAAACAATGTCTCTGACACTTCACCCCGGAGTGTCGACTCGGTCCCCAGCTGGTCATTTGTTTCAGACATTTTGCAATCAGAATTGGTGAACTATTCAGACTCAGACGACAACGAAAAAGATTACCTAAACACTAAATACAAGATAGTTGTCCAATCCAGAATGCATAGGGTAGCAACCAGACCACGGTTGCTCCCATATTATGACATGATCCGATGGGCGTTGGATCACATAGACCTACCCACCAGAACTATCATGAACCAGCAACGGGTCACGGTCAAGACTTTTAGACCGAAACATATCCAAACCATGTATAAGCTTCCGATGACCTCTGAGTACACATATGATGCTGAATTCCTGGAGAAGTTC
>SNQJ01S0001299.1:427875-450878 GCA_010110895.2 Picea sitchensis | reverse complement strand
GTTGAATTCCTGGAGAAGTTCAAAGAAAAGGAGTGCACAGAATATGATAAAACCATGCCCGGTTTCATAAAGGATTGGGTTTCGCGCTCCGCGAAATTCAGAGCAAATGACCAGGGCATTTATTCAATCACTTCGCTGGAGCCACAGTATAAGTATGTGGCAATGATGACATGCCGATTATTTGGGAGGGAGGACACATCGCATTTTTACATTGCGTGGGTGCCTCTGATGTTTCGAGTCGTAGAAGGTTGCTCGTTTAATTGGGCAAAGATACTCTCGGACAGTTTGGCCAACCGGGTCACGGAGTATCGGGAGCAGAAGGCAAGTGGGAGGCCGTCCTCATTTTTCATGTTCGCATATATCATGGACGCAATATGTTCCATGACACCATTCCCATTGATGAGTTGGGCTTGGAACCCGGCCGAAGACAAGCCCATACATGTATACCACGAAAATCTATGGGAAAATAAAGCAGACAGTTTCATATACGAAATTTTCAACTGGGTGATGGTGCCCCTGCATATTGCCATTTTTGGTCACCCACCACCTCGTATCTTCGATAGCATTGCTGCAAATCTGAGTGGCATAGAGGACTGGTACGTGGAGGCATAGTTCTCATACTTCAGAGTGTTTGGGGCTGTCGTTCCCCCGCTTGCAATACCATTGTTCATCCCCGACAAGCTGGCTTGTCACGAGGTTGCCTGGCAGACAGTAATTGGTGGGGTAAGTAATGAACTCAAAGGATACTCAAAGAAGGTGTGGTCATTTTTTCCCATTCGGCTAAATTCTTATTTTTTATTGGATTTCAGGCATGCAAAGGCCGAGGCTGCAGCCTTGGAAGACCTGAATTTGGTCTCCATCGAATATAAGAGACATGATCCACAGAGGGTTGTGAGAAACCATTTAGCAAAGTGTGGGCTCAAGAGATTTGAGCATGAGAACTCAACCTCGGATGATATTTTCCGAAAGGCGAGGTCTTACGAAGAAGTTCTAGTCTGGATCCGATCCTTGGCACCTGAGGACACAGCTGCTATGTTAAAATTCCAAGAGCATAGACGAAGCGGTCTCCCCGCTGTGTTGCGAGGTGAGAGTTCGGGTGTTCCCGAGACAAAGCAGAAGGATGCTGAAGATCCCAAAGATGCAATTCCTGACTTGACAAAACACCGGGATGAGGAGGAACAAACAAAGAATCCTGAAGCGGAGGTACTAACTCCGGACCCACCAAAGAAACAGAATCTGGAAGTCGAGACAAAGACCCCGGAACCACCAAAGAAGTAGAACCCGGTTGATACCCCAGGAAAATCAGTGAAACAAATTGGGGAACCCATCACTTCTGTCACCCCCTTGCAATCGACGTAGGGGAATATCGAAGAAGCATGGATATTTAATGAGGAGTTGAGGCCCATACGAGCAGAAGAACTTCCTCCGAACGAGTTCTTCTTTGATAAAAAGAGAAAAGCGATAGTAAAAAGGGAATTCTACCAGGAGGGAGAATCGACTGCTAAGAAGTTCAAGGTCATGACCGACGAAAAGAATAAAAAGAATGAGAAAATCGCCACTGAGATCGCAGGGACGCTAGGAGTGTATGCATCGGTGAATCAATTTTCGGTCGGACTTTTGAAGAACCAACTCAATAGGAAAAATCGCCTGATCAGGACTCTCGAGGCCAGATTGGCCTTGGCCACGGAAAATGCTCAGGGCCAGGTGAGCACGGAGATAGAACCGGCGTGACTGGCTGATAAAAATGAGATAGAGGTGCTTAAAACCAAGCTCAAGCAAACACATCTAGTGATCCGAGACGGTCGGATACAGGCAGGCCAACAGAGGACTATGATTGCAGAGCTACAGGCTCAGTTAGAGATCGTCGAAAGCAAGATGATCAATGTCGAGGGGTTTAAATCCCGAGCGATCGAGATTCGGAACAGAATCTCTTCTGCACAACAGATTTTGCTCGCCAAAGTGGGAGCGATCTGAGAGAATTGTCTATTGATGAATCAGGTTTCCGAGAACCTGACTGTCAGAGAGAGGGATGTTGAAGCGGCTCAGGTTGCCTTCCAGGAGGCGGTGATAGCCACGAATAACAGAGTTTTGGCAGGTTCTCTCAGGCTCGCCATCCCAGAACAAGCCAGAGGTAATATTATGTTGAAGGATTGGGAGCACAACATTGCCCTGGGCAAGGAACAAGCCCAAAAGGTAACCAATTCATTAGAGGAAGCCTTCAATTCTATAGATGGTGAGCTGTTGGGTATGGATAGTGGAGGCGACGCAGAAACATTGATACAAATGAATGTGGAACAGATCTCGCTTGATCTGAAAGAGAAGGATGAGAGAGATTCGGTCGATATCTCTCAGATAGATATGGTGGACATGGCCTGAGCTGATAAGCACTTGATCTAGCCCAGCGTGCAACTAAGCACCCTCAACATCATCGATGCACAAATGGGGGACAAGCTGCAGCAGTTAGCCCGAGAGTGTTACTTCACAGAGGCCAGCTGTCAAGCGGAACCTTCACAGCTCGTATCTCAGCTTGTGGAAAGATGTATCACCTGCACCGAGTCCTCGCGAAGACGAGCACCTGGCACTAAGTGAAGACAGAGTTGGGGAAATGGAGTGATTGCTCTCTCCTCTGTCGTAACTGAAATTTTTGTGACTATTGAGATTCTATCTGCTTTGCAGAAATTGTATAAATATACCCCAAAGAGAAATAAAAAAGGCTGGACCCTTTTTGAGTTATTTGTAATAGAGTTTTTACATGGAGAGTTAATACAAGCAGATCTGGAGGTTCTCAATACCGTCACTTCTGTATCACAAGTTTGCTTCCTTGTATCTCATTTTTACATTTCATTTCATATTCATAATTGATGTGCTTCGTTGTAATTTAGTACGACCACTACTATAACGAATGAATTTGGGTTTTCTGTAATTGTTTATTGCCTTTCCTTTGCACCAGCTATCAGTTGTGTAAGACCAATCTGCAGTTTCAGAATTCTACATATATTCTTTGTTACATTGGTTATTTTCTTACATATCTTCCTCTCCCGTTTATGTCGTGAGTTTTCCACTGGTTGGAACTTTACCTTGTAAATGGCTCAATGTTTTTCTCTCATCTCACCCCTTTTATAAAAATATGATACAGTTACGGGGAAGAGCCTTGGATTTGCATCTATATTTTATTTCTACAACTGTAAGTTCTCTTTTATAAGATCAAACTGAGACAGCACTTAATCTTTCTTGAAAGTCTTTCATATCTCTATTGTTCCCCCATGACAGTTCCTATACCAACTCAACCTAACGTTGAACCCGAACTATCGAACCAAACACACATCGCTTTAAACCTATTCAACACCATCCTTAAAACGGAAACTAACCGGGCCGAACTTGAACAATCATGGGCAGTCATTGAACGATATATAACTATCCAGGAGCAGTTAGAAGCCAAACAACGCCAACAACTAAATCTCCCTTAGTTTCCTTCTCCGAAGGTTGACGTTTCTCCCTTCTCTATCTTTTAACCACTTTTGGATGCCTTGACACTGTACTTCTAAGCCTTAAGTACAGACTCGGGAACAACACCAAGTAAACTTGGTATTTGAAGCACTTGTCAAAAATACGGGTATTGAAACTAAAACACATCCAAAGCCTTATCCTCTTGGTTGGGTATGTGATAAAGCAAAACTTAATGTCACCAAGCAGTGTAGGGTCAGATTTGTTATTGCTTCAAAGTTGATTGATGAAGGGTATTTGGATGTTGTATCACTTGATATATGTGGCATAGTGCTAGGGAGTCCTTATCTTTATGATAGGAAAGCAGTCTTCTTTTGTCATGAGAATAAATATCACCTTACTAAAGGGGGAGTGGAATATATTGTTAGATCCCACAGCATGAGGGTAAACACCACACTTGTTAGTGCAGAACAAATGAAGAGACTCATAAACACTAATAAGAGATATGTACTCATGCTCGTAAGGGAAAAGGATGTTGGAACATCTGATGTATTCCAAGGATGTGGTCCTTCTCATAAGAAATAATTAATTGATATTGTTTCTAAGTATGATGATATTTTCCAGGAACCAGATGGATTACCTCCTAAGAGGGAAATCCAACATGAAATACATCTTCAACAGGATTCTCCTCTTCCTAATGTAGGCATGTATAGGATGTTAGTTGCAGAGATGACAGAGATCAAAAAGAAAGTACAAGGCTTATTGGATCAAGGGTTCATCAGGCCCAGTTCATCTCCTTGTGGTTCTCTGATCGTGATGGTGCCAAAGAAGGATGGCACATGGCGAATGTGTGTCAATTAACGAGCCTTAAACAAAATCACAGTGAAAAATCGATACCCTCTTCCTCGTGTTGGAACAAATATTAAAAATTTCTAAACTCAATGTCTTCCGCCAAAATTTATGTCAGTTGCACCAGTTAGTTTTAGAACCTTGTCGCCTGGCATAAGCTTGTGTAACCATTAAGTCCTTACGCCATTCGGCGCAAACCTTTCCGTTGTAGTAAAAAACCCAAACCTATCGTCATTTTCGTCGAACTTCTCTACCGTCCAAATCTCAAAGCTTTAAAGTTTCCCAAGGTCTCTCGTTTTGTCCTACTTCACATTCCTTCATTGTAAAGAGTGTCAGTTATACAATCAAACTATAAATTTTGCTCTTTCCATATATTATTTTAAAATAATTTTATATAATTTTAAAATTAATATTTTATTTTAAAGTTTGAAATAATATATTTTAAGCCAAGCCATTTGCACTATTGAGTCCACTATCCTTCACGTCTCAACCTTCAACTATCCATGGAAATCCATACGCATACCAAGTCACAGGACAACTCATACAAATCTCTAAGGAGAGAATTCACGAGGAGGCCCGAAAGAGTGCAATGTAAAAGTTGAATTCTATTTCGGGGATTTGGCCAATGTAGAGATTTTAATAACCATTTCTTCATTTCCCCGAAGCCCGAAGGCCCAAAATCGGGGTTCCAGCCTCACGCATAAAACGTCGATGGGTTAAACGTTCCAGCCGTAAAATGAAAACGCCCTCCGTCAAAACAAAGACCTGCCTTGGTAAAACTCAATTTTCTCAACTATGGAGAGGTCGTTTTACACACTCAAATAGTCAATTGACATCTAGAAGTCATAATATTTCCAATGGTACTTTCAGATATGCATTTGGAGATCAGGAAGGTAGCCAAAAGTTCCCCTCAAGACGACGCTGCGTTTTTGTGCAGACATGGCCCATAAATGTAAGAACGTGCCCAAATTTCATTCATAGGACTGCCTGATGATATTTTAGGACTCCTAGTTCACTGTGGTCGAATATCTATTGATTTTTACCTAAGGAAAGGTCGATTTAATTTTGTAAATGCTCATCAAGAGCTTAAACATCATTTTTAGGATTTCGGTTGCATTTTCCAGATTTTAGGGTTTTATTCATGAGACACTTGTCTTCTTTTCGAAATAGTTTGTTTTCAGTTATTCGAAAGGGGGTAGGGACCTGTATTATTGTATCTTCTTGAGGAGGAAAAAGGGGAAAGCAAGGCACCGGAGTAGTAAACCTGGGACTGTAATATTTTGCTTTCATGTTTAATAAAAGAGTCTAGAGCCATTTTTTATCTACAACAGAGATTCTTTTGATGTTGGTTACAGGGTTTGTCTATTACTCAGTTGTCATGCTATTCCATTCGCTTTTGTTCCTAATTTGTAACATGTGTTTGTCATGGAATTCATCTGTTTGTTAGATGCTCTATTGTGGGACAAGTTATAGGTTGTTTCTTGCAGAGATCTGAAGGTTCATAATTCATCCTTTGTTAGATGCTCTGTCCCAACTATCTCTTTCCACTGATTTGTGCTTGGAATTCACTCATTGTTAAGTGCTCCTTGCATTTTGATATGTTTTCTCTCTATTTTGTTGCCATACTTTTATAAATCCTTCTCTTTGTAATCAACTTCTACCTCGCCTCTGTCCCATGGATTTCCATTACCGAAACACTCTTATTATTTGCTTGATCATTTGACCCCATGCTCAATGAAATACCTCCCGGTCCAACCCACCAACCCTAAAAACCTCAAATTTTTTTGTTACCCACAGATCTACCCACTGTTAAGCTTATTGAATATCCAATCTTGACATATATTCAAGAGATCCCTCTTGGGTTGGAAGGGGTAGCTTCCAATCAAAAGTGGTTCGTGGTTATCTCGAAATTTACTTGCATGCAACCCAAGTCAAGTTCTGAGTGATAACTTATTATTTCATTTAAAATGTGCTAAGGCTTGGCTCTATTACAGCCTAGAACCAACTCTTGTGACAACACCTTGTATAGATGATTTACTTGATCAATTAAAGAATGATGTTTATTTCACTAAGTTGGATTTGCGCAATGGATACCAGCAGATCAGGGTTGCAGAACAGGATGCATGGAAAACTGCCTTTAAAACCAAATAGGGATTGTTTGAGTGATTAGTTATGTCGTTTGGGCTTTATAATGCTCTGGCAACCTTGATGCATGTGATGAATGATGTATTCAGGCCATTTCTAGATGATTTTGTAATTGTATATTTAGACGACATTCTTATATTTAGTGGGACTTGGGATGAACATGTAAAGCAAGTATTAGATACTTTGCAAAGGGAAAAATTATATGTAAAATTGTCCAAATGTGAATTTGGCAAGACTGCACTTGTGAACTTAGGTCATATTGTAGGAGGAAGACAATTGAAATTTGATCCTTCCAAGATTGATGTAATTATAAATTGGCCTGAGCCAAAAATTCTAACCGAAGTACGAAGCTTCTTAGGTGTGGTCCAATAATGGAGGAGATTCATTTCAAAATTATCATCTATTGCAACTCCTTTTCATGCCTTAACCAGTGTGAAGAACACTTTTCAATGGGGAGGAAAGAAACAAAAAGCATTCGACACTTTGAAGGAAAAGATCAATATTGCACCAGTATTAGCATTGTCGAGTCTTCAGTAGCCTTTCGAGATCAAGACAGATGCCATTCGATACGCCATGGGTGCAGTATTGATGCAATATCGTAAGCCTATTTGTTACCACTCTGAAACTTTTAACCAAGTTGTTATTAAATATCCTACATATGATAAACAGTTGTATGCATTAGTTCAAAGTGTAAAGAAATGAAAGCACTACTTGTTAGGGAAGGAAACAATCATACATACAGATCACCAGCCCTTACAATATCTCCAAGCACAAACCAAGCTGCAACAATCTTGGCATTACAGGTGGATGGGTTTTCTTCAACGGTTTCATTTGGTAATCAAATACAAAAAGGGTACAAGTAACAAGGTAGTTGGGATGCTTTCTAGACCTCCTATTGGGGCTTCTATTATTTTGAAGAATGTTTCTTTATCTCATGATAGATATGTAGAACAATATGTTGTTGATGAAGATATTAAAAAGGTATTTGCAAAGCTAACCCATGGTGCACAGGTAGAGAACTATTGTCCGCAAAGAAAAATACTCTACCATCTTGGAAAGATTTGTATTCCTACAAGTGAACAAGTCCATGTAATACGAGAAGCTCACACTTCTCTTGTGTCTAGGCAATTTTAGGTAGGAAAAACTATGGCTTGTCTGCAAAGGTTTTTGTTACTGGCCTCGGATGAAAGCAATTGTAACTACATGTGTAAAGGGGTGTGTGATGTGTTCTACTTGTAAGCCCACTAACAGAAAATTGGGTCTATACTCACCACTTCTTGTTCCATCCCATCCATGGGAGACTATCTCCATGTATTTTGTAGGGGGTTTACCATGTCGAAAAGGGGTCATGACTATTTGTACGTTGTAGTGGATAGGTTCAACAAGATGTGTATCTTGATTCCATGTAAAAAGAAGATCACTTTTGATCACACTATTAATCTCTTCTTTCAGTATGTTTGGGTTCACTTTGGGTTACCCACATCCATAGTCTCGGATCGAGATACTCGATTCCTTGAAGATTTTTGGACAAGCTTGTGGAGAATGGTGGACACCAAGTTGAACAGGAGCACGGCTTTCCATCCACAAACAGAGATTGTTAACTAAACAGTGGTAATTTTTCTTCAAGGCTACTACAACAAGCATCCCAACTTATGGGATAAATAGATACCCTATGTATAGCATGCTTACAATCGAGCCTTACATTCTTCCACTCAATGTTCTCCATTCGAGGCATTTTTGGATATTGACCTAAGGTCCCTTTGGACTTGATGTGTGGGAGATATGTTGATTCAAATGAAGACAGAAATGAAGATAGGGCTCGCAAGTTCATTCATAGGATCCAACAGGTGCACCAAATAGCCAAGGAACAGTTGAAGAAAATTCAAGCACAGTATAAAGCTTAGCATGACAAACATAGGGTTGATCATCAGTTCCAGGTTGGAGACCAAGTATGGATTCACATCAGCAAAGAGAGATAGAAGGGTGAAGGTAAGAAACTCAAGCCCATCCAATATGGACCCTTCATTATTTTGGAGAAAAGTGGTGCCAATGCTTTTCGTTTAGATCTTCCACCATATATGCAGATTTACTCACTTGTAAATGTGGAAAAATTGTAACTTTTTTAGCCTCCCATGATCATGGATCAAGGTGAGGAAGTTTCAATACCTTCAGTTGATGAGTTTGCTCCTGAGTACTTGGACGAGTTGAAGGAAGATATCATCCTAGACAGGAGGACGGGGACTTCATGCAGGGGTGATGTTGATTATCTTCAAGTGGGCTTAAAGGGCATACATCCAAGCAAGGCAAAGTGGATTGAGAAGGACAAGGCGAGGGAACTCTTCCCTCACTTATTTTTTTATTGATGAAAGCTTTTGGTGGTCCAAAAATATCTTAGTGGGAAGGCGTGATCCAAAAAGGATCCAGAGAAGACTAAGGATAACTCAAAATTCATAGAAGCACCTCAGGAAGCTCATAATGGCCTCAACAGATAGAGAAAGGGAAAAAAAAATCAAGTCCTAAAACTCAGTGAAATTGGCATCATTGCGAAGAGCATGTAGCAAGCTTTCCAACGACGTAAACGGCTCATCAAACGGAGTTACAAATCAAAAGATATTCACGGTCAAAGTTTTGGTCAACCTAGCCCAGTCAGCAAGGATGAGTCAGCATCTGTACTGTTGACGTCAGCATTTGTACGGATGATGTCGGGATCTGTACAAAGTACGTGGCACACTTAGAGGGTGACACATGTCATGTTGATGCCAACATGATGTCAGCATGATGACATGGCAGCACTAGAGGCTGCCACATGTCACTCAATTTTAGACTTTTTCAGTCAATCCATGGACCAATGGGAAAGTGCCACATGGAAATTCATACATCCACTGGCAAACCGTACAGCCACCTTTTAGATGATGTGGCAAGCTGATGGAGTAGGGATGACATGGCACTGACGATGCAGAGGTGGTCACGTGGCCCAATGAAAGGCCGCTACGTGGCCCAGTCATGGGCTTCCATGTGGTAGCAGGCAAATGCATAAGGATGCCCAGCAACCATATTTTCAAAAATTGACAGGGTTGGCAGGCGCCAAACCCAAATCTGCCAAATTTGATTGGATTCTGCCAAATCTGGCCGAATGAAACCACACCACCAAACTTAACCATATCCACCAAGGACTTTGCCAGAATTAACCGTATCCGCCAAACCACCAACCAAATATATATTACAATTGTAACCATACACCAAAAATGGGCAGTGCATGGGTTCGACCCCAGGATCTCCCCTATCCACTCTGCCTTTGCAATGTCTGCCAACAACTTGGGTTGGGGCGTGACTTGGTAAAGTCCACCCCCATTATTATTTAAGTTTTGATTTTTGCCAATGCACGGGGGGCAAACCAGAGGCATGCGATCGTACGAACAGGGCACGGAAAATGAGAATTTTTCCCATGAATTTATTGCAAGTGCAGGCATGAAAAGCGAGATGAATTTTCTCATGGGCCCGAAAGTGCTAGACTCAGATCAAGGCATGGAGACAGTCATTTTTGGGTAATTCGACACCACAAATTTAGTGGTGTTGTTTCTTTTCTGATCTAAGCAAAGCTTCTGCAGCTTTGCTCCAGAATGAGGTATACTTGTGTATTTTGCCAAATTCTTTTGTTGAGTTAATAAAAAGGCCTACCCATTTGAGAGCATGACCCGGAGACATAGTCCACCAGGGACGAACTCCGTTATCAAGTTTTTTGTGTTCAGGTCTGATGCATGTGTCTCTTCATTATTGAGTTATTCCTTCTTTATGGTTCACTTCATTTTATGCCCATTTAATACAATTCTTTAATAAGTCACATCGATGAAAAGATCTTAGATCAGTCAGCTAAAATACATTACTAGTTGAAAGGAGGTTCAAGGTATCCATCAAGTCTTCTTTTACATCCTTAAGGAGTACTAATTTAAGAGATGCTTTGTTTAATGTGCAACTGTGAGCTCTCTTGTGGCTAATTTGGAATATTTCCTCGTAATATTCCTAGGATTCATTATCTTAATGTACCATTCAGAATATTCCATCTCTAGTATCCCTAGTATCCTTGGCTTTGCAATAATCTCTAAATTTTTCAATGAAGGTCGACTTCATCTAATCTTAGTTCATTACATTATTTCCTACCGATCTCATGAACCATCTCAAAGCTAATTCCTTTGATGTAGAAGGAAAGTGTCTGAGATTTTGATCATTTGTTGTGTAGGAATAAGTTCTACATATAACTTCAAACTCAAAAAGATAAGTATGACGTTCCTTAGTTGTTAGCGCATGGAAATGGGGAAGAGTGGAAGGATTTCTACTCTTCATTTTTGTTTCATCGTCAATTTCTTGAATTGGAAATTGAAATACTTTAGGCTAGTCCCTCCTTTCTTCTACCATAATATTTAGAGGTGGAAATTCCTCTCTACTTTCAGCTCCTAGCTCAAAAAAAGTATTTATGAAAAAACATGAAGCAATGTGTTCTCCTTCTTCATTTCGTTCAATGAATTCTTTAATGATTTGTTGGATGTCTATTGTATCTTCTTCAGTAGGTTGCTTCAAAAATTCTTCAAAAACCCCTTGTTTTTGTGCTTGTCCACTAGTTCATGCTTCAACCAACTAGAAACATGGATTTTAGATAGAAAATGTCCATATTTATCTCTTGTTTAATGCATGGAATCTAATGAATTTTTATATGTATGTTGTTTGCAAAAAATAGACTATCATAATGCAATTTTTAGAAACCTCTAGGCCAACAACACCAAAAGTGTTGGACCAATTGCTACAAGATTTATTGAACTCCTTAGCTTCACCTAAAATTGTCAACCTAGAGATCATGCAAAATTATGAGGTGTTATGTATTGTATATGCAAATTACAAATGTTTAATCTAACCTAAAAATTCTAATAAAATTGTGACAAGGAAAATGAACAACTCTGATAGTTCATTCTATTTTACTCTCATGCACCAAGGTACATGAATTTCACTCGAATCTCTTCTCGCAATATGTTGGAATATAGATGGAGATAGGGCCACAATCTATTAGATGAAAATTTAATCAAAATGAGAAAAGTTCCTTTAGTCAAGGATCACTATGTAGCTACTAGGTTAAACAATCTTTACAACATTACTTCATCATATAATAGATTCACAAGATCCACTTCAAAGAATTGATCATCGTAATGTAAAGAAGTACATAATTAATAAAATACTATTGAAAATGAAGTACATAATTAACATAAAGACAACTACTCTGTTATACAGAAGTCTAGCTAGATTCATAATATAATTTCTAAAGGTGGAAAATTCAAAGAAAGGAGGGTTCCTATGTCCTTTCATTGAGTGGGCCCTACTAAAGGAAATACTTGGAACCCTTAGAAACTCTTAAGAACACAAAAAATTTGGCAATCCCAACATTCTCTTATTCAAAAAATGTCATATAAACAGGAGGACAAAACTATGCCTCTCTAATGCAATTTGAAGTAGTCTTAACAACAATGATTGGAAATTGAAATGATAACTTGACTCGTGTACTCTATCATATAGGTATATGTTTATACTTGAAGCAATACAACGAATCCTAACTAAGACACTCAATCAAATACTTGATTGACAGGTGTTTTCCCTTGATTTCCTCTTTTTCAACATGGTTGATTCAAGAGAATTGCTTTCCATCCTAATCTAATTTGAATTCCAAGATCTTGAAGGAGGTCAAATTGTCTAGGGAATTCATTGCTACCTTCAAGTGTTGGGAGTCCTAAAAGTCATGAGGGGACAGAATACATTAGACTTATAACTAACTTAGATGATTGGTATGTGGTGAATTATTCAATAGGGTCAATGGTATGAGAGACAAACCCCCTTCTCAATTTCTCCCATCAATGTTTCACTAATTCCCTGCTTGTAAAACCACATTAGCTCAAAAATGCAAATCAAAAATTTAACCTTAACAGACTTAAGATACTACGCATATTTACATCCACTTGATATTAGTAAAATTATATTCAACTAGATAAGAACAAGTCAAAACATTTGTTTTGGTCATTCAAACATAATAATGTTTAAGAAGGTCTTGAGTTTATAAGGTAAAATGAAACAAAATTAAGGCAATAAGATGGGAAATAAAATGACTATTTGAGGCCCCATCCTTTATATGAGGGTTGGACACCTATGTAAGGTGGTCATGGTGATTATAGGTGGGATATTACTCCTCACACAAGTCACAGAGGTGTTGTTGGTGCAAATATTGTCCCCAGTGAAGGAAGTAGAGTGAGAGATGTACGACTAGGGAAACTTTGTTCTAGATCAGGTCTATGATGAGCTAGATATGGTGAGGCGTGCATAATAATAATTCCTAACTTGAATTTATATAATGTAAGCATGGGGCTAAGAGAGGTTTTCACCCTTGTAAGTGCACCAACCCTCCAATATCAAAGTTGATGAGGCTACAAAGGTGTTGGGACACTCAAAGACACCACTAATTGGTAGAGAGAGAGTGGATATAGTACATGGAGATGTGCATATACCAGATCATCTAGTGGCCCTACAAGAGCATGGCATGGGAGGATGATGATCTCAGGTAAATATTCTATGGACTAACACAGGTTTACAAAAGGATGGGAGCAAGAGATGAACTGGCAATGGCTCATATGGTCACCATACAAAGGACAAGAGAGGAGGTCATCATATTCCATGGCATGACTCAAGAGAGGAGGGGTGAGGAGAGGCCTTGGGTGTCTACATGCCTAAGATAGGAAATTGCTCCATGTAAAGTGAAAAATTATCATTTTTTTCTATTTGAGTTTTTCTTTCTGCTTTCACAGATTGTCCAGGGTACTAATGGATGATTAACTTATAGTTGCAGGTGAGAGGCTATAGAGTGCTGGAGAGTTCCAAGGAGCACTAAGTTTCTTCATGACAAAGCTAGAGACCAAATTGGGCTAACTTATGGTTGCAAGTGAGAGGCTATAGAGTGTTGGAGAGTTCCAAGGAGCACTAAGTTTCTTCATGACAAAGCTAGAGGCCAAATTGGGCCATGTATGTGGTGGCTATCTCATATTTTAGGGAGAAATCTCAAATATACTCCTTCGGAATGCTAGCCATGAGGACAATATCGATATAGAAGAGCAAGATATATCATCTATAGGGGAGGATTGACATCCTTAAGTATGAGCTAAGGATAACATAGGGTGGGGTCCCCATGTGGGCCAGTGAGGGAAGATCTAGCACACACAATTCTAGAGAGGAGAGGAGGATAGAGTTATAAGGAAGATGATGATAAGGCTAAGAAGGCCCTAGGATGATTCTATTATTTTGATGGTGTTTTTTTATATATGTATTATTTTTGTGATCTCTAATCCCTCATTTTAAATTGTCATTCACCCATGATATACAAATAACTTGATTGTGTGTGTGTGTGTGCACGTGCGCAAGTGTATGAATTTTCATATGCTTGTAGATAAATTTTAACTTCTGTGTGAGTGTGTGTGTATCTATGTGCACACACGCACACATGTGCATATGTGTGTGCATGTGTCTGCACAAGTGTATGATTTTCATTTGCTTATAGAATTATTTTTGTGTGTGTGTGTGTGCAGGTGCAAGTGCAAGTGCACATGTGTGTGTGTGTGTGTGTGCAGGTGCAAGTGCAAGTGCAAGTGCAAGAGTGTGTGTGTGTGTGTGTGTGTGTGTGTGTGTGTGTGTGTGTGTGTGTGTGTGTGTGTGCAGGTGCATGTGCATGTGTGTGTGTGTGTGCACGCACACATGCATGTGTGTGTGTGCATGCATGCATATGTGTGTGTGTGTGTGTGTGTGTGCACGCACACATGCATGTGTGTGCGTGCATGCATGCATATGTGTGTGTGTGTGTGCGCATGCGCGCACGCGTGCACATGCATTCATAAGTGTACTGTTTTTTATTTGATTATAAAATAATTTTAACATGTGTGTGTGTGTGCACGCACGCATGCATGTGTGTGTATGTTTGCATGTGTGTGTGCATGCACACGCATGCATGCATGCGCACAAGTGTATGATTTTTTACTTGCTTATAGAATAGTTTTAACTTATAACAACCAAAGGGACAAATGCAAATGAAATAAAATCTTTAGAGTCCCATGGTGTGGGCCTCCTTAAATGAAAGAATATCGGTACGGGTAGGATGGATAGCCACCATCCACTTTAGAGGGGATTTAGAGATGAAGTTGATGTAAGGAAGCTTAGAATTGCAATCATCAAATATTTTATCAATGAACAACCCTATGGGAAGTGGTGAAGGTGAAACATAAGAATGAGTGAGATGAATCTTCGGGTAAGGAGACTTTGTGGCAAAGGAACTACGAGAAGAGTATATCAATGAGACTAAAGGCTAGGTTGATTTTCTAGACTTATGTACCATGGAATGTGATGATGGATTGTGCTTGACCACATTGGTATTCCCTTCATGGGAAAATAAGATATATTGTTGGGTCATTTCACACTTGTGCATGTCCTTCTTAACGTTGGGCAGTTAAGACACCGATTTTGTCCAGATTTGACCAACAAAAACCCCAAAGCATCGACAAATCAATCCTTAGCCAAGGCTAAAGAAAGTCTCACTTGAGATGCTATGAGGATCACAGAGACCATTTGGTCTTGTGTCGGGGATGAAAGAATATACACTCAAAGATCCATTTGGTTTGACATTGAGGCATCCCATAGCTAACATTCTACTATTATTAATATGCAAAAACAATACACACACATATCCAAATACCACATGATAGATCAAAATCATTGTAGCTTTATTATTCTCCTCATTCAATCAAACACAGGTATACATTATAAAAACATACTTGACAACAACAAAGTCTCATGTCTTCTTCAGATAATTCCTCAGATTTACAATACATTACGCCATTCGCATCCTTTCAAACCTTAGACATATGACAGACTCAGATTTACAATTACAATCACTACAACATTACAATGCTATAGAGACTGAGAGTGAGCTCTTCAATAATAGACAACCACAATGACTCAGTGAATCAACTCAACAATAACAACAACCTTTTCTCTGTCATCCTTGTTTCTATTTATATCCTTTTTTTCTCTGGCTCTCAGTCTCTTTTGGATTTGTTCAATTCATTCTACCAATTAACCACCTCGCGTACTTCTATCACCTATCTGCATTCCACGTATCCTTTCTGGAATCGAGGCAATATTAACTACCTCGCCAACTCATCTTTTGTCTTCTCCACGTTCCCTTGTGCTTCTGGCAATAATAATTCTGGGAGATTTCCCAATGATTAATTTCTTAATTCTAATGTGTGTCTTCTTGATTTCTGGTGCACATCTAAAACTCGAACCAACATGCATTTGGTAGAGGTTGGACTTAGCACGCATTATCGAAACTTGGTCCGACGCGCGGTTTTTGTCAATCCTCGCGTAGCTTTTTGTGCACGTTTAATAATTGAAATGAGCATGTATAAC
Source organism: Picea sitchensis (assembly GCA_010110895.2). Classification (NCBI taxonomy): domain Eukaryota; kingdom Viridiplantae; phylum Streptophyta; class Pinopsida; order Pinales; family Pinaceae; genus Picea; species Picea sitchensis. The sequence continues at coordinate 434,957 of SNQJ01S0001299.1, read as the reverse complement.
TTTGTTTATGTGTAGGCACGATAATAAACCAAAACTTTTGGTGCCAATGGGCCCCCACCAATATTACTTGGCTCATCCTCGAGCCAACTACCTCATGGAATGACCATCGCAACAGTCGGAACTATGTTTCTGAGTTACTGCACGAACTCCTTAAAATAACACTTGGGCTCATTGAGGTGCCTTAAAGATCCTGGGTAATATGAATAGTTGCAACAACATCGGCAGTGGTGACCCAAGGGGCTATAAGGTTCATTGTGTTAATATTCTCAATTAGAGGGATGACATCAAACTGTGCATATGAGATTTGCGTGAACAAGATCAAGACCTTATCAGCCGTAGAAGTGATGATTTCTTAAATATTATGTTGCTTAGCCTGGGATGTAGTGATCTATTTGGTTTTTGTTGTGATCATTAGCCTCGCAATGACGTGCTCCCCATGAGGCAAGGAATCCAGGTCACGCTTTTGTTGTGCGACCTTAGCCTCACCTGCATGAACTCTATCATGGATAGTAATCAGCTCTAGGGGACATTGTAAATGGTCCCACAAATTAAAGTTGTGATTGACCAATGCTGAAAAATATTGGGTGAAATTTCAGCCATCCCGGACAGTTGCTTCGGCAATGGAAATCTGCCTCTATAATTTAGTCTCCTCTAGCATTAATTGTTGAATCCACATAGGAATTTTGAGATTTTGATATTGCAGATCATGAATGAACTTGGAAATTGCTCTAATTTTCTGTGGGGTCAGGATTTCTGGTTGAATCTGCTCATGTTGACAAAGTTGTGAGTAAACTTCATCCAGAGCAATGAAGACCTCAGTGTGACTACCGAGTGTCTCCTCATATTGGCCTTTAGTTTATATATGCACAGCCACTTCAGCAATATGCAACTCCTATAGTATTTGTTGAGTATCTTGAACTTCTTTCCATGCACAGGATTCCTGTTGTAATTGGGATCTAGTGGCGGTGTGACTGGAGACTTCATGGTCAAATTGAAGGTGTAACTATGCCTATGCTCATGCAAGAGTTGTATTTTGTTCCTCTAGATCGTGGACCATAGTGGTGATAAATCCTTGTATCTCAGTAGCAGGGACCTGTGACAGGTCGAGTTCTCTCTGGGTTGAGTTGGACGGGATCATTTCTAGCAAATTGACATTAAGAAGTCGGTGTTGGCTCGTTCACGAAGCATCGATGGCTTGGGATGTTGGGGATGGGAATTTTGGTGGTGAGGATACAACTAGTTGTTGGCCCAAATAAACCACCTTCTTCACCGTATCACTTTGGAACACCTATTGTTTGGCCTACTGCACTCAAATCTCCTTCATCAATTTAGCAATTTTTCTACTCTATGTTGAGGATCCAATCTATGCTTTCTTTGGGTTAGTGGTACTCTGACATTTTTTGGAACCCAGACAGACTTTTGCTTGGGCTGGGGTCAATGGAACTTTTTCTTCAATAAGAGTTGCACAGGGTGGAGATGATCAATCACCCTCTAGGTTGGAGCCAAGATCAATATGAATGGTGTCCTGAGTTTTGGATCCATGCTTTCACTTTTTGGCAACCGCAACACCTGCATCGGATCCACTAGTGCTTTGTATGTGGTTAGTTGAAAGGGGAGACTTGGGCTCTTTGGACGCATCTACTTTGTCGTGTTTCCAAGCAAAAATTGTGGCCCTGCTCTATTCCTAGAGTTTCTTTGTTCTTATCTTAAATTCATCTTGTACCTCAAAGAAGGGAGGTTGGTAGTTGGCCAACCATTTTGCAAATCCATCCATAATATCCCTTTATGTAATGTAGAAGGGGAGCTCAACTATCGGCTTGAATGTGGCCATGCGGGGAGAGATTAAAACATTATGGAAATTACACTTAAAATGAAGATAATAAGCATACTTTTTAAAGATATGTGTCAGGATGTGAGCCCTCTCAGAGGAGGTGACGATCAACTGTGTGTACCATTGCCAGAAGGCTTTGGTGATCGTCATGTGGGCCTCTACATTCTTGGAATGCTAGAGTGGTAAGAACAGAGGAGCAAGAAATGATGGGGCATCTTCCATTTCAATTTCAAATCCGGGTGGTGGTTTCCATAGCACCACACCCAATAAAAGGATGACCCAAGTATAGTGAAATTATTTCCCTTCATCCAGAATCAAAAAGTTAATGATGAAATGTTTGAACAAGTAGGGGGGCCAGGCCATCTAAATTTCATTAACACGACATTCCATCGTGAGGACTACCCCTATAGTGCATCCTTCCTTTCAACACTTGTGAATGAGCTTGCATGCAAGTAGTTGTGTTTCAAACTTGACAGTCAAATTGTTGATTTCAGGGATTACAACCCCTCACTTTCCCTTGCGTGTACCACATTTAGAATAGAAATCCTCTTGTGGAGTATCCTTTGCTCTAAAACTATTTGTCGAATCTTCGTCAAAAGTGGGAAGGCCGGAAATCTTGTGTATAATTTTTTGATCAACTAGATTGGGATGGTCTAGCCATGTGTATACCCCATGTAATCTAGTGAGGAGGAAATGGACACATGGTTGAACAACTTGAGTGCAACTGAAATGTGGACACTTAAGGAGGGAGAGTATATTGGATTTCTTTAGATATCTCACCCACCCCTGCATCACTAATCTATCAGTTACATATTCTCTTTGAACAACCTTCATATATTTGTCAAATTGTAGCTTGGGGAACTGATAGGGATCCCTTATGTTGTAGTCAACACATTTGAGCATGGACACTTTCCTGAATGTAGAACCCTCAAATGGTAAACCATATGGAAGCATTGGATCGGGAATTGGTTGTTCCTTCATGGCTTTAGACTTTGGTCATGCATCAGGTTTTCTCGAAGATGTCGTACGAAATATGGGGACAACCAGACCAAAATTCCCTAGGAAAAAGAGGATACTTATGTCTGTGAATTCCTTACTAGGAGGGGAGTAAAGGATCTCTCTCTAAATGCAGGGAAAAAGTAAGGAGGTGGAATGATACACTCCTTATTAAGAGAATGAAACCATAATGATGTCTGCCTTTCCTTGAATATGGAATTATTGTCCTATTATTTCCTTGAGTTGATCAGTACCATGTTTTATCCTAGTTTTTGGATTCATCATGTGGAACGACGATCAGTTATTGTAGCCTTAATGTCGAGATTTTTGGTCATCCCCATAATTAAATCCTACTTTATTCTGAATCAGACAAACCGTCCTACTGTCAACGACATTAATGGGCCCATATTCTTGAAATTGGATGAAGTTGACATGGGGTATAACTATCTGTCCCATAGACCGTTACTATCCCAAATCTGTTGTCGTCGACAGATCTTGTGAATTGATGATGATTTTGACAAGGTAGTACATTTGTTAGTCTTATTAGTTGGGGGCATCACACATGTTCTTGCATGCCCTGATATTGTCTTATTCCTGGCTTAATTGGACACAACAACCCCGAGTAGCTCACCACATTTTCTCATTCGGGTGCAACCGGTCAATTTTCACCATGAAGGCACTATAATAGGCTCGACCGGTTCTGGTAGTATCCACCGGTTAAGAAGTTCCTCTGTAGTTTTTCCCATCTCGTTTGTTTGCTCCATGGGATTTGGGAAGTGCAGCTTAGGGGAAAAAAATCGAAGGGTAATGATGGGGTATCCATGTCCATTCCCTACTCACATGGCCTTAGTACTTTCCCAGTGGACAATTGGGGACCCAAGGTGATAGGATGCTTTTTCGACAATATGCGTTGGGCATTCATATATTGACTATGTGTGTTGCACCAATGCTTAGTTATCCATCACGTTTCACAAGGGCATGTATATCAATGAATATCTACCCCCTATCTGAACATTTCCCACATGGATGGTTCCATGACTACCCATTCATGATAAGTTTCCAGATGCACGGACCACCATCGTGTAGGAATTCCTATGAGAATTGTATCAAGAGCATGAACCTGGTGGTGTTTGGGAATGTGTTGTATCCAAGCAATAAATGCATCCACTGAATCCAACCCATCGTACCAATAGGATCAAAATCCTTCCTTGTGTACCTCGGTGGTGATATGAGTGCATCACTTTGTCGAGACCTCATATAGCTTCTTCTTCAACCTTTCTATGGCTTCTTGAAAATCGATGTCATATGACCTCACGATCCACCAACTTAACTCTCCATCTATGGTCGCGTTGATATAATATTCCTTGCACCCCATGATCTTATAAATGTTTTCAATTATAGACCTTCGCACATCCGCATCCAGTAGTTCATTGTATATGTCTCCCTCATTAAGATCTAGAGGTGAGACTACGCGTAGGGTGTCTGTCTCAAATGACATCTTCCTCCTCTTCAAATTCAACACTGCATTGTTATCGAAGGCCCAATCAATGCCAAGTAGTGCAGGATAGGTATCAAAATCGTCCATAATCTCTATGACTTCAAAGTCATCCTTCGTCTTCACCCCTTATATATTCACCTCAACTTGCTCCAGTCGTCCTACATGATAGATCTTGTATTCGTACATTAGTCGTAGCTAGATGGGCAACCAAACCAAGCTCGATTAACCCATCGACTCCCATAATTTATTTGGAAGAATGTTCACATTGGACCCCAGACCCAACATGACTCCATCCATGTCAAACCCACCAAGCTTTGTTGTCACCTAGAACTCATGCCTTGTTAGCTTCTACTTATTAACTTTATACATATCTCTTTCTGGTACAGAGGTCGATATATTTTTCTCCCTCCCTTGTTCCCCCATGAAGATAGCTAGCATCTATGTCAACTTCCTTACAACATCATGATCATTTAGCAATATTAAACAACAACGCAAGAAATTACTTACTTGATCTTCAGTGTTTGTCTCATGACCCGAGTCGTGCAATGCTTCTTCACGCGCAGTGCACTTCAACTCCTCAAGGTGATGCTCCTTGATCACACTTTTCATGTCACATTGCAACCCTTCCTGTCTGCATGCTTCCTCCAAGGATATTTGCATTATGCGTTATATGTCTTCACACACACGAGCTTCTTCTAACGACCTTTGTGTCGCATGTTGTAACTCTTCATGGGCACGAGCCTCTTCTAGCGACCTTTGTGTCACACGTTGGACTTCTTCATGAATCCAAGCCTCCTCAAGTGACCTTTGTGTCACACATTGCAATTCTTCCCATGCTCTTTCTTCTTTTATAGCTCTCTTCACATTGCAATAAAACTTCTTCTGTTGAGCAACATCAAATTTAGGAGGGGGTTGCACGACCCTTTTTATTTTCCCCTCTGTCCTTGGACCTGAACTTTCACCATGCTCAAAGTCCATTCATGTCTTCGCTCCTCCTTGGGTTACTTCCAGAACATCAACCTTCGCATCCTTCTCCTTATTTTCATGTGGCTCTACATGCACCATGGTTCAATGCGTCTTCTTTTCTTCCCATTTCTTTGATAAGTCAAGATAGTCCTCTATGACATGCTCAGGGCTATAACAATATGCAAAAAGAACACGTGGTTTGGTACAAAATCATCATACATGACCAATCTCTCCACAATGGAAACAAGTGGGGGGACTACCTCCCCCTCCTCCATATCCTCATCTGTGACCGCACCCATATCTGCCTCCATGACCTCCTTGGTACTCTCTCAACATCGCCACAATCAACACCCTTATTTTTTTCTTGTACTTGGAATGCATTACGGGTATTTTCTTGTATCAACTAGAGTGATCGATAGTTTTTGACATCATGTCCTAAAGACTTACATAATTCATAGAATGGAGTATGCTGCGTTTTTTTATACTTCTCCAAAGTTGGGCATTAGGGTGGCACATAGCCCCATTGTCTGCAAATCTCACACTATTCCATCTGAGGCCCAATTGAAAATGGACTCAGCACTCCCATCACCACATAGTTTCCAAGTAGAGGGCACTCGTCCCTACGATGCCCTTTCGTTCATCATATGGTACACCATACGTGTTGGTGCACAACTTTTTTCTTCGTCATATCTTACAACTGCATTGTAATATTATCCAATTGTGATTGCACATGAACCAATTCTGTAGATGTCTCTGCCCCTCCTGGTGTAGCCTCTAAGTGCATTGCAATCTCCACGGCCTCTGCTTGATTCATCACCTTTTGCTAGGTGAGAGGGACTCGGATATGGGGGAGTAACCCTGCAATAAACCATTCTCTATGTTGTACATCCTGGATATGGAACGTCATCCTATCCAAAAAAATATTGAACAGTTGGCAATAGTCCCACATGGTTTCTCCTTGTTTATCCTTAATCTCCTTGATTTGTGTAATACATCGAGACTCAGACTTATGTTTCTAGAATTCCCTAAGTAGATATTGCTTGATCTCTTTTAGGGACCTTGCTTAGGGACCTTGCTTGTCCTACTAATGCAGTGGCCTTGTACTTCATGTACCATGTCAAGGCTCTGTCCCTGAATGTGGTTTCCATTTGTGCAATCTTTGTTGTTTCATTTGTGATCCTCTTCATAGACCATATTGCTTCACATGTGAACCAATGTTGTTCCACATCATATTTACATGTTCCATGGAACATGGGTAACCTCAAGGTGTTAACTTGATTCGCCATCCTCAACTTCAAACTAACTCCTCCTATATGACTACTAGGTGTCAAGATTATCAACAATGATACTCTCCTTGGTTAAGTAGCATTGACTTCACCTTCTTCTTCACTCATCTCTTCTATTCTATCTCATTCCACTCTTTCTCCCACTCAAATCGCCTCACTATCTGTTGTTCTTTCTTCTTGATTACAAATGTACAAGGGGGCTAGTTCAAAGGTGGATTAAGTCCATCTTCTTTTGACATTCCTTGTGAGGTGACCAAGAGATTTTCCTACTTGCAGTCATGCAAGACCACATACTATCGCTAATTCCACTCCCCCATCACCAAAGGAGCCTTTATCTTCTTCTCCTTCTCTTCCACCTCTACTCTACGCCTCATCTTCCTCCGAGGTTATGACACTCCGCAACAGCCAAGGGGATCATAATTAATCTATGGGGCCCCTCTTACTAATACTACCACTACTACTGGTATCCTTACTGGACACCCTACTCTCAATTCCACACCTCCTC